>CAUYUD010167364.1:0-26446 GCA_963575295.1 Alouatta caraya | reverse complement strand
CAGCACACCGATGGTTCTTGGCTTTTTATCCAATTTGCCAGTCTGTGTCTTTTGATTGGGGCATTTAGTCCATTTACATTTAATGTTAATATTGTTATGTGTGAATTTGATCCTGCCATTTTGTTACTGGTTGGTTGTTTTTCCCTTTGGTTGGTGTAATTTCTTCATTGCATCATTGGTCTTTACCATTTGGTTCTTTTTTGCAGTGGCCGGTCCTGGTTTTTCCTTTCTTTATTTACTGCTTCCTTCAGGAGCTCTTGCAGGGCAAGTCTGGTAGTGACAAAATCTCTCAGCAATTGCTTGTTCATAAAGGATTTCATTTCTCCTTCACTTATGAAGCTTAGGTTGGCTGGATATGAAATTCTGGGTTGAAAGTTCTTTTCTTTAAGGATGTTGAATATTGGCCCCCACTCTCTTCTGGCTTAAAGGGTTTCTGCCGAGAGATCTGCTGTGAGTCTGATGTGCTTCCCTTTGTGGGTGACCTGACCTTTCTCTCTAGCTGCCCGTAGTATTTTTTCCTTCATTTCAACCCTGGTGAACCTGATGATTATTTACATTGGGATTGCTCTTCTAGAGGAGTATCGGTGTGGTGTTCTCTGTGTTTCCTGTATTTGAATGTTGGCCTGCCTTGCTAGGTTGGGGAAGTTCTCCTGGATAACATCCTGAAGACTGTTTTCCAGCTTGGATTCATTCTCCCCATCATCTTCTGATACACCAATCAGGTGTAGATTAGGTCTTTTCGTGTAATCCCATATTTCTTGAAGGCTTTGTTCATTTCTTTTCAATCTTTGTTCTCTTTTCTTGCCTTCTCATTTTACTTCATTGGGTTGATCTTCAATCTCTGATATCTTTTCTTCTGCTTGATCTATTTGGCTATTGAAACTTGTGTATGCTTCATGAAGATCTTGTGCTGTGTTTTTCAGCTCCACCAAGTTGTTTATGTTCTTCTCTAAGCTGGTTATTCTAGTTCGCATTTTGTCTAACCTTTTTAAAAGGTTTTTGCTTTCTTTGCATTGGGATAGAACATGTTCCTTGAACTCAGAGAAGTTTGTTATTACCCACCTTCTGAAGCCTGCTTCTGTCAATTCGTCAAATTCATTCTCTGTCCTGCTTTGTTCCATTGCTGATGAGGAGTCATGATCTCATGATGGGAGAGAGATGTTCTGGGTTTTGATGGTTTCATTCTTCTTGTGCTTGTTTCTCCCCATCTCTTGGATTTATATAGTTTTGATCTCAGGTAGCTGCTTGGGGAGGCAGCCTTGCCTTTGTCTGCCTGCAGAGGCACTGCTGGGCTGCCACAGATTCAGTGGAGTTTCTGCGTCTTTTATTTACTCAGGAAAATTAAGCTGGCTTCTGCAATGGTGGCTTCCCTTCCACCCACCAAGCTGGATTGTTCCTGGTCACTCTCTAACTAGTGTTCTGGGTGCTTAGCTCTGAAGTGAGAGTTTTTTGGCCTGCGGGGCTTTGTGCAGTGGGGGGGCCCATCCTGCAGTTTGGGCTGTTTCCCTGCTTTCCGTTCCCCTTCTTACTGGGGGGCAGGTAGCTCTGTCCCACCAGCTTTTTGGCTTTCTCAGCATCAGCAGTGCTTCTGCCTCGATCTATGCTGACAGCCCTTGCGCCAGCTGAAGTTGCTGTTCTGCCCTGCTCTGGCAGCTTGCTAAGGCTTTTCAGCCTGGCAAAGATCTCCTGTTCTGTGGGTTGTAGAGGGCTTGGGTGGAGCACTGTATCAGAACTGATGTCCCAGAGGGGGAGATCCCCCTGTCCTTGGTCAGTTGCATGCTCCTCCTGGGTGGGGCAATGCCCCACCTTGCCGCAACTTGCCCTATTTGGTTTATACCCTCTGTCCAACCAGACCCACAAAATGAACCTAGTACCTCCTTTGAAATTGTGGAGACCACTCGGCTTCTGTGTCTCTCTCACTGGGAGCTGCTTTCCGGAGCTGCCTCTTATTTGGCCATCTTGGGATCCACCCTCTCTCTATATATTTTCTACATATTTTTTGAAAATAAATACTTCAATGTTAAGCACTTCACTCCAAATACTCTGCAAGGTCTCTTCTAAGAGTAAGAGTGGGGCAATCTCATGCAGTGGAAAAGGACTGGGACTGATAGAAAGGCCTGGACTCACAGCCAACCTGGGCCAGTTGCTGAGCCCCTGTTGTCTTCCCTTGTAAAGTGGGGCTCTTGCATCTCCCTGACCCACAGAGTGCTGCAGGACTCTGTTGTTAATGTTACTGATCCATTGAAGCTGGTCACACTGGAGCTGGAGGCTTCAAGTTCAAGCCCCACCAACTTTCTTTTGCATCTTGCAGGGGCAAAGCAGAAAACCACCAGGCGGGCAATGGCCAGCACTGAAAAGGAGAAAAAGGGAGGCCTAATTAGTTTAAGTAATACGTCCAAAAGATAAATCTTGTGAGAAGGTCTGTGTATGGTTATGCATGTTTGGAAATGTTTTGCATGTCATGTTGGCTTGGTAGGAATAGAATGTCATGATACAGCAGAAACCAGCGGATTTCCACAAACACATCACAGTCAGCAGGAAGAGAGTGTCTTGGTCAGGAGGACAGCAGAGGATGCAGGGCTGACAAAGAGGAAGAGTTCCCAGGCTTTTCCCACTTTAGGAGAGGGAGGACCTGGTGGACCTGGGAGCAGTAGTGTGGGAGACAGAGTGGGCTCTCTTTGGGAGGGCTTGGAACATGGACTAACATGACACTGACTCTGTCACCTAAGGACAGCCCAAACTGTGCCTTGGCCACTGTGTGTGAGTCACTGAGTGACGTGAGTCCATGTGGCCCGGCCTGCAGTCTTGGCTGCATGGAAACAGCCCTGGTTGGAAGCTGCCCTGCTCATTTCCTGGAGGCTCCTCTGAGCTGACTCCTACTGGCTCCAGGGCAGCCTGTGCCGACTGCCCCTTGCCCACCCTCTCAACACCAAGCTCCCAGGTCCAGCACATTCTGCTTGTTACCTTTGCTTTAAATATCTGACAGTCACAACATCTACTTGAGAACTATTTTAGGAGCCCTCTGGTGTTATCAGGAAGCGGCAATAACATAGCGGGGCTGCCTGGAATTTTTCCCTGGTGTTTGTATAGAAGCCCACCTAGGGAGCATTTCAGCAATCAGTGAGGCTCTCTTCCTGCTGACAATCTCATGGTCCCATGAGATCATAACTCCCAGAATGGGAAGCTGCCAAGTCAGTAGGCCACTACTTTTAGATATGGTGCTCAAAGATTTTTGGCTAGAGAAAGCCTAGCAAATACAGATGGTCCCTGACTTAAGATGGTTTGATGTAAGATTTTTTTTTTTGACTTTATGTTGGTGCAAAAGCCATATGTATTCAGTAGAAACAGTACCTTAAATTTTGAATTTTTATCTTTTCCTGGGCTGGTGATATGTAGTATGATATTTTTACATGAGATATTCAACACTTTATTATAAAATAAGTTTTTTTTTTGTGTTAGATGATTTTGCCCAACCATGGGCTAATGTAAGTGTTCTGAGCATATTCAACTAGGCTAGGCTAGGCCATGATGTTTAGGATTAGGTGGATTAAATACATTTTTTTGAGACAGTCTCACCGTGTTGCCCAGGCTGGAGTGCAGTGGTGTGATCATGACTCACTGCAGCCTTAATCTACCAGGTTGAAGAGATTCTTGTGCCTCAGCCTCCCAAGTAGCTGGGATTACAAGTGTGTGCCACCATGCCTGGCTAATTTTTGTACTTTTAGTAGAGACGAAGTTTCATCATGTTGGCCAGGCTGGTCTTGAACTCCTGGCCTCAAGTGATCCACTTGCCTTGGCCTCTCAAAGTGCTGGGATTACAGACATGCACTACCACACCCAGCCTAAACTCATTTTTGACTTAAAATATTTTTCAGCTTAGGTGGTTTTATTGAGATGCAACTGCGTCATAAGTGGAGGAACACCTGTATCATGTTTTTACAGTAATATTTTCTTGGCCACAGATGCCTGCACCATGCTTCTTGTACAGCCTATAGAACCATGAGCCAATTACATTTCTTTTGTTTATAAATTATCCAGCCTCAGGTATTTCTTTATAGCAATGCAAGAATGAACTAACACAGAAAAATGGTACCAAGGAACGGGGCATTGCTATAATGATATCTGAGAATGTGGAAGTGGCTCTGAAACTGGTTAAGGAGCAGAGGTTGTAAGAATTTGGAAGGCTCAGAAGAAGTCTGGAAGATGAGGGAAAGTTTGGAATTTCTTAGAAACTGGCTACATGGTTGTGACCAAAATACTAATAGTTACATGGAGAGTGAAGTTCAGGCTGAGGAGGTCTCAGATGAAAATGAGAAAGTTGTAGGGAACTGGAGTAAAAGTCACCCCTGTTATGCCTTAGCAAAGAGCTTGGCTACACTGTATTCTTGTCTAGGGATCTGTGGGAGTTTGAACTTAAGAATGATGACTTTTACACCTGTAATCCCAGCACTTTGGGAGGCCAAGGTGGGTGGATCACGAGGTCAAGAGATTGAGACCATTCTGGCCAAGATGGTGAAACCCCATCTCTACCAGAAATACAAAAATTAGCTGGGTGTGGTGGCATGTGCCTGTAGTCCCAGCTACTCAGGAGGCTGAGGCAGGAAAATTGCTTGAACCTGGGAGGCAGAGGTTGCAGTGAGCCGAGATCATGGCACTGCACTCCAGCCTAGTGACAGAGTGAGACTCCGTCTCAAAAAAAACAAAAGAGTGATTACTTAGGGTATCTGGTGGAAGAAATTTCTAAGCACCAAAGCATTCAAGATGTGACCTGGCTGCTTCTAATAGCATATCATCAGATATAGGAGCAAAGGAATGGCTTAAAGTTGGAACTTATATTTAAAAGGGAAGCAGAGTAGAAAAGTTTGGAAAATCTGCAGTTTGAAAAACTTGGCCCTGTGGTAGAGAAGGAATTCAAGGAACCTTTGAAGTAACCACTTACTAGAGAGATGCTGATGACTGAGAGGGAGCCAAGTGCTAATATCCGAGACAATGGGAAAAGGCTTTGAAGGCACTCAAAGATCTTAGAGATAACCTCCAATCCCAGGCCCTGAGGCCTAGGAGGAAAGAATGGTTTCAAGGGCCAGGTCCAGGGCCCCAATGCCATGAGCAGTCTTGGGACAGTGTTCTCCACATCCCAGGCACCTTGGCTGCAGTCTCAGTTCAAAGGGGTCCAGGTACAGTTCAACTGCTGTTCCAGAGGGCACAAACCACAAACTGGGACAGCTTTCATGTGGTGTTAAGCCTGCAGATGTGCAGAAAGCAAGAATGAAGGAGGCTTGGCAGCTTCTTCCTAGATTTCAGGGTACTTAAGGGAAAGTCTGGGTGCCTAGGCAGAAGCCTGCCATAGGGACAGAGCCCCCACAAAGATGCTCTACTAGGGCAATGCCAAGGAAAAATGTGGGGTTGGAGCTTGAACAAGTCCCCACTGGGGCACTGCCTAGTGGAGCTATGGGAAGGGGGCTGCTGCTCTCCAGAGCTGAGAATGTTAGAGCCACCAGCATTTTGTATCTTAAGCCTGGAAAAGCTGCAGGCACTAAACTGCAACCCATGAGAGCAGTCACATGGACTGTGCCCAGGGAAGCTCTAGGGGCAGGGCTTCCCAAGGCCTTGGGAGGCCATCCCTTGCACCAGTGTGTCCAGGATATGGGTCATGGAGTTAAGGATTATTTTGGGACTTTAAGGTTCTATTTTTGCCCTGCTGGGTTTTGAACTTTCACAGGGCCTCTTGCCCCTTCCTTTAGGCCAGTTTCTCCCTTTTGATATGGGAATGTTTACCCAATGCCTGTACCACTATTGTATCTTGAAAGTAAATAAATTGTTTTGATTTTACAGGCTCATAGGTGGAAGGAGATGAGTCTCAGATAAGACTTTTGACTGGATTTTGATAAGTTAAGACTTTTAAGGACAATTAGGAAGGAATGATTGTATTTTGCAATATAAGAAGGACATGAAATTTGGGGGGCTGGAGGTGAAATGTTATAATTTGCATGTTCATTTCCTTTCTATCTCATATTGAAATGTAATCCTCAATGTTAGAGGTGGGGCCTGGCGGGAGGTGTTGAATTATGGGGGCGTATTCCTCATGAATGGCTTAGCGCCATGCTGTTGGTAATGAATGAGTTCTCACTCTGAGTTCATGTGAGATCTGGTTGTTTAAAAGAGCATTGCTTTTGCATGTTCTTTGTATGTACCCCAAAACCTAAAATGCAATAAAAAAAAAAAAGCATTGTACCTCCCCAGTCCTTGCTCTCTCTCTCATCATGTGACATGCCTACTTCCATTTCAGCTTCCACCATGAGTAAAAGTGTCCTGGGGCTCCACTAGAAGCCGAGCAGATGCTGGTGCCATGCTTCCTGTATAACCTGTAGAACCATGAGCCAATTAAACCTCTTTTCTTTGTAAATTGCACAGTCTCAGGTATTTCTTTCTTTCTTTATTTTTCTTCCCAGCAAACAATATATTCTATCAAGATATTTCTTAATAGTAATGCAAGAATGGAGTAACACAGTCACCTAATCTTAAGACTGGAAGGGCCTTCCTTTAGAAATCACCTTGTCACACCAGGGCACTGAGATAGACATCAGCCTGCCCAGAGCCACTTAGTAAGGCAGCAACCCCAGCAAACCCCTGTTAGTCCATGATTCTGGTGTTCATCACATCTCTCTAAGGAGGAGGTGACAGGGCTTCAGGAGAACATTTCATGTCAAATGTGGCCAGAAGGTCTGGAGAGGTATGTATGTTGGCCACCCATCCCATTTTACAAACAAGGAAGCAGGAGAATGCAGTGACTTTCTGGAGGCACACAGCATACTAGGGAGTCATTGCATTAATGCTATGACTGAAGGACACTCTTCCCACAAACAGAACCTGGGGCATGGGAGCAGGTAACAGGGCTAGAAAGAATGATGGGAACCTGCAAACACAGGCATGGTGTCCTGCTAGGGCTCTCTGAATTGTTCTTGCGTCTACTCCAGCCCCCAAGGTCTGGGTTCCTCTGGGGCTCTGCCTTAGCCCATGTACCTAAGTATCTGGCTGCCCATGACGGTGGTGATGATCTGAGTTTCAAGTGCTACTCTCACTGGCTGTTCTGAGGCTCACAATCAGCTTCCTGGGTCATGTTGTTGAGTGAGAGAGCAGACAGACATTCCTATGCTGCAGGAGAGGCACAGAGCTGTGGGACCTTAAAGAGGTTTTGTATCATGACAGAAGGAAGTCACCTGCATCAGGTGGCAGAAGTCCCATGGCAGCCCCACTCTGGAGGGCTAGCATAAGTGAGAACAGATGACTATCTCAGGAGCAGGGCGCTGAGGACTAGTGACCCCAAGCTTCTCCCCAGACAGAAAGATGTTTCAGAAGACTCCCAGGGCCTCAAAGCTAGGTGAGAATATGGGAAGGAAAATGCTGAACTATCAAGGTTCCAGTCCTGGCTCCTTAGCTGGGTCCTCTCTGAGCTATTCTTGTGGGGTTCCTCAGGCTGGCTGAACCCCCCCAGTCCTGGCCAGAGTCTGTCCCAAGTGCCAGTCTTTCTGCTGGCCCAACACTGTACTAGACTCCCAGGGAATAAAGCTTGTTTCTTTTGAGGTCCCAGAGGTCCCAGGGGTAGCAGGATAGGGGCATGCTTTTGAATGTGGGTGGTAGCATCACTTACATGTATGTTCAAATCCTGGCCCCACTATTTACTGCTGTTTGACTTGGGCAATTAGTACAGTCCTTACCCTCAATTCTCCTGTGTGCAAATTGTGATAATGATAGTTCATACCACGTGGAGCTGTCATGAGGACTAAATGGCATGAGTGCAAAGCCCCTGGCACTGTGCCTACTGCACAGTACAGAGCTCAGTAGCTGCAGTGGTGACCATAACCAGCTTCAGAGATCCATGGAGCTTTAGAATCCTGCAGATCTGAGACTGCATCTCAACTCTGCTATGTGGTAGTCACCTGCCGTTAGTCAAGTCATCTTCCCTCCCATCCTCAACTTTCCATTTAATGGTCGCCCCATAAATAACTTTCCCACTACAGGCATTCTGATACTTAGGAGAAATTTTGAGATGAGAGAATACACATAGAGTCTTTCAACTGTGTCAGTTTAAAACATCCGTTTTGTCTTTAATGTTGTGAAACTTGATGCTCATGTTGATATTAGATAAGATTTGGCTGGCTAAAATTGAAATGATAAATTAACTACATTGGTCACATGTATTGGGAGATCCTCATTCAAGTCCATCAATGAAGCTTTTATAATTCAAAGTCAATATGAGTGTGTTCATATTATTTATTTATTTGTTTGCTTATTTTTTGTTTTTGAGATATGAAATAAAAGTTCAAGGTTTTGTCATCATTGAAAAAAAGGTATGTAAAAAAGAATTGGCATAGAGTTATAATTTTATACTAAGACTACGTGAGGTTTATCCAGGGGAGGAATATGAGCTGCTTCATGTTTCTGATATGTTTATGCATCACTGTGGTTGCTGGGTGGAGAAGAGATCATAGAGGGGAAGGAGAGGAGCCAGGAGAGCAGTTGAAAGTATTGAAATAGCTCCAGGGAGAGGGGGCGATGACTTGGAGCAGGGAGGTCACCATAGAACAATGCCAGCTGTGGGGTCTGTTGTGATGCTCAGGCATGGTGCATTAAGAAGAGGGGATCAACGTGTGCACCTCCAGGTTAGGGGTGGGAGAAGCTAGCTGGGTGGATAATAAGGCCAAGAGACAGACTGCAGGGAAGGGGTCAGCCAGAAATTCTATTTTCATCCTGATATGTTTCAGATGCCAGCTGGAGGTGCAAGTGGAGAGATCAGAAAGGCAGTTGGGTAAGGAGCCTTGCAGGCTGGCAGTGGGACTTAGCTTGTGAGTAAATATGAGAACCAGCAGAATTTGGCAGAAAGCATAGATGAGACTTGGAGAAGAAATACCAGAAATATGCTTTGGTGCTAATGTTCATACTTTGGGTGTAACAAGGGAAACCACCCATGAGGCTGAGAGGAGAGCTGGTGGGGAGAGGAGAAAAACAAGGAGAGGGTGGCGTTTACAGAAACCAGGAGAGGCTGTGGCCAAGAAAGAGCTATAGGCATGTGCCATTCAGGATGCAATAAAAAGATTTGACTCTAGGCAGGTTTATGGTGACATTCACAAGAGGGATTTCAATAAAACAACAGGGATGTGTGCCCACTTGGAGTGAGTTGAAGAGAGCAGAGCAGGTGAGACAGTGGAGAGCCAGCGTAGGTGGCCTTTGCGAGAGGTTTTGCTGATAAGGAGTGGAGAAATGGGACAGTAGCAGAGAGAAGGGAAAGCCAAGGGGATTCTGGTTGGCTATCAGATGAGCCCCTAGAATACGTGTGCTGCTGAGTGATCCAGCAGAGGGGAGAGGCTGACGAGGTAAGAGAGAAAAGGGTGGCAGAAGAAATTAAAACCTTCAGAAGGTGAGATTGAGGGTGCAAGAGGTGGGACTGACTGTTCACATGAGCCAGGGCACTGTGAAGGGGACTTATGAAATACTCACCAGTGTCCTTTTCTTCCGTGCTGTGTCCATGGTAGGGGATTGCCCTGAACTGCAGTGGGGCTTATCGCACTGGTCCAGAGAACACAGAGGCCGGATTCTGGATCCAAGTGCTACTGTATGAGTGCATGCTGGGAGATCCTTGAAAGAAGATGCAGTCCGGTCTCTGGCTCTCCCCATTCTCTCCACACGGGTCTACAAAGACCCTCCAAACTGAGGTGAGGAGTAGTTTGGAGTGGTATCAGTCAGGGCATGTTGGGGACGCTCCACTGTCTGCATTCCCTGATAAAGTTCAGGATGGAGAGTAGGGAGGACTTGTACCACACTTCCTGCATTGTAGCCCAGCAGTAAGCTAGTGACAGCTACTGTGGTGTCCTGGGACCACAGAGAGGAGGGGTGAAGGGCATACCTAGCTATTACAGGGTTAAGGATAGTCTGCTTTCCCAATACACCCCATATTCCCAAGGCTTTGTAGGACATCCCGACTTTTTAAGGTGTGCCTGCTGGGACCAAGGAGTTAGTAGAGACATAGACACATTACAGTGGGTCTAAACAGGGTCTAGTGGCTGAGATGAGGGAATGTACATAGAGTCTTGCAGCTGGGACAATTTCTACTAGGACCTGGCTGGAGATGTGGCTGTAAGTCAGTAGTCTGATATCCCCAGGGGGCTACCTGGGCCTACAGATGAGAGAAGCCATCACTGAAGGGAGCACCCACCATACACTGTCTTTGCCATGGACCAAGTGGGATGAGTCCCATTTAAAGCATGAGGCCACTGGAGACCTGAAAGAGATGGAATCTAAGAAGAGGGCATCTTCCTCTTTTTCTCTCTGTTGCCTTGTAAACTTCAGAGTTTAGCATCAATTCCTGGAGCAATGATAAACCATGAAAGGGAAAAAATCCTGATATGAATGAGTTTTAATTCTTGAGTGATGAGAAGTCATACAAAGACTGAGTTTACAGGAAAATGAATCAATTAAGTGTGTATACAAGACAGGATAGGTAGGGAATCAAAAATTACATTGAGTTGTAGAAAAGAAGGTTTCCTTTTTGCACACCGGTGCTGGGTATCTTTCCTTTGCCCCGACCCCAGTTGTCTTGCTCACCCTTCTCCACTACTTTCTGCCCAGGGAGGCTGAAGTGTAGGGAATGTATCAGTGGTTTTCATTTGGACTCGGCCAATGGGGAGCCCTGGGAGGGAAGAGAGTGAGGTCGGAGTGTCAACTCCCAGATCCCTCCTAGCAGTTTCCCTGAGCTTGGTGCCTTTCTCAAGGCAAACGTCCTTCTTATAAACACTCCCTTCTTTCCTCCCGTCAAGCCTAGGTTGGTAACAGTCCTGAAATACTGGGTGACATATTCCATAGTAGCCAATTGGGTTATTTTTTTAAAAACTGTGTTGTTCAATCTTCTCTTTTCTCACTGAGTTTTATGATCTGCTTGTTTTGCCAGTTACTGAGGGAGATGTTTCAAACTTCTTCAAGTGTGCAGAAAGGAGAGCAGGAAAATAAGAGAGAGAGAGAGCGTGCGAGAGAGCGAGAGAGAGAGAGAACAAAGAATTAAAACAACAGCAACTCCCTCTAAGTAAGTACTGTAGAAAAAAAATGAAAGTAGGGCTAGAAAAACAACAGAGGAAGTTCAAGACCAGCCTGGGCAACATGGCAGAACCCAGAACCTCATCACTGCTACACAGACATAGACACACACACACAACACATAAAACATTAAAAAATACAAATGTTAACCATTATGGTAGCAATCGCCTGTAGTCGCAGCTTCTGGAGTGGGCGTGGGGGACTGGAGGATGGCTTGAGCCCAAAAGGTTGACCCTGTCTCAAAATAAATAAGCTAATCAATCAACAGTAAACATAATAAATAACAAATGATAATAACAATGAACAAGTGGGAGTGAACATAGGTAAGATCTCAATATGTCCTCTGTCTCTGTCTCTGCCCCTGTCTCTGTCTCTCTCAGTGTCCTGTAGTCTTAGTTACCCGCGGGGCGCTGAGACAGGAGAGGTCACCTGAGCCCAGGGAGGCTGCAGTGGGCCGTGATGGCACACCTGCACTCCAGCCAGGGTGGATTTGCCTACTTTTATTTTAGATTTGTCAATTAATCTTGTACATTTTTTGCGGCTATGTTGTTAAATGCAAAATTTTAGTATTATTTTATCTTTCTGGTGAAAGTTTTCTTCTTATAAAATGTCCCTCTTTGTTTCTAATAATGCTTCTTGACTCAAAGTCGGATATTAATATCACTTCAACTTTTATTTTTACTTCCTGTTTGCCTGACAGATAATTTCCTATTAAAAAAAATAAACTTTATTTATTTATTTTTAGAGCAATTCCAGGTTCAAAGCAAAATTGAGAGATTTCACACACACCCTTTCCTCAACTCATGCATTCCCAACATCATCACCATGGTGCATTTATTACAATTATCAACAACAAATGGTGCATTTGTTATAATTGTCAAAAACAAATTACACATTTGTTACAATTGACGGACTACAATGATACATCATTATTAGCCTGCATCCACAGTTTATATTAGGGTTCACTCTTGGTGTTTTACCTTCGGTGGGCTTCGATAAATATATAATGACATATATGCACCATCATAGTATCACTAAGGACAGTTTCACTGCCCTAAAAATTCTTCAAATTCTCTGTGCTCTGCCTATTTATCCCTCCTCCTCCCCAGTCCCTGAAAATCACTGGTCTTTTTACAGTGTCCATAGTTTTCCTTTTCCAGATGTCATATAGTTGGAATAATACAGTATGTAGCTTTTTCAGACTGGCTTCTTTCACTTAATATGCATTTGGAGTTTCTCTATGTCTTTTTCATCATTTTATTTTAAACTGTTCTGAATCATCCAAAGTGTGTCCTTTGTAAGCAGTTTTTTTCCCTCTGTCTAATGATCTACGTCTTTTGTTGAAATATATATTATGTTTAAACTTGCTGCATGTGCAGAGATATTTACATTTATAATCACCCCTGTGTCACTCTTTTCTATTTCTGCCTGTTCCATGTTATTTTTTTCTCTCCTTTCTTGCTTTCTTGGGATTATTATTATTATTTTTAATTCTTCCATTCTTTCCCCTTTATTACCAAGTTTCTTATGTATTGTTTTACTAATTTTAATAGTTATCCTGGAGATTGCAAAAGGCATCACTGACTTATTAACATGTAATGTAGATTGATAGTTTTGCCACTTCCCGCATAATGTAAAGATGTTATTCTTCAATTGCATTTACCCATCTGCCTTATATGCTTTTGTTTTCATGCATTTCAATTCCACACCTATTTAAATCCCACAAGGCATCATTATCATTGCTTTACACAGTCAAGAGTTATTATGTTTACTCACATATTTCCTCTTTCTGATGCTCATTATTCTTGTTTTGTGTGTCACTCTGCTCCTATCTGGAATCATTTTCCTCTGTCAAAAGAAAATCTTCTGGTATTTCCCTTAGTTGTCAGTCTGCTGGCGATAAATTCTCTTTGTTTGCCTGAAAATACCTTTATTTTGCTGGATGTGGAATTTTAGGTCTGTAGTTGATTTCCCTTCAGGACTTTGAAGACATGATTCCATTACCCCCTGGTTTCCATTATTTTTATGGAGAAGTCTGTGTTTGATCTTACTGTTGGACCCTTAAGGTAATCTAACATTTTCCCTTCTCTAGCTTCTTTAAATATTTTCTGTTTGTCTTTGATTCACCATAGATTGATGTGCATAACTATGGTTTTCTTAGTATTTATTCTGTTCCAGTTAACCTTCTTTTGAGTCATCCTTCTTTCCTACGTTAGAGATTGGAAAATTGAGCTAGAGTCAGGGTGAAGGACGGCTGATCGCACCTGAGGCCTCTGGATCTTTTGGATGAGTGCTGACCAGTCCTAACAGGCCCTCTAATGATCTTAGATCTCATGTTCCCCTCACTTCTTTCCCCCTTGCTTCTGGAGTTCCAGTACAGACTGTAAACAGGCTCATCAGATCTGGAATGGTTTGGTCCTATGGTCTGAATGTGTGTGTCTCTCCAAATTCATATGTTGAAATCTTACCCCCAAGGTAACGGTATTAGGAGGTGGGATCTTCGGGAGGTGACTAGGTCATGAAGGTGGAGCCTCCTGAATGGGATGAGTGCCCTTATAGAAGAAGCCTCAGGGGATCTCTTCCCCCTTCTATTACTACCATGTGAGGACACAGCTAGAAGGTGCCATCTATGAATCAGAGAGCGAAACCTCATCAGACACAGAACCTGCTGGTGCCTTGATCTGAGTCTTCCAGCCTCCAGAACTGTGAGGAGTCAATGTCTGCTTCTAAGCCATCCAGCCTATGCCACGGTGTCACAGTAACCTGAATGGAGTAGGTGATTGGGGTTGAGAAATATTCTTGCAGATCATCATCATGCTCAGACTGCTGGGGAAGGTATCTGACTTGGCGCCATCCATCACTATGGATATACCCTTCTTAGAGATATTCTACAATAGTGGTTAAGATCCAGCTTCCAAATCAGACCACCTGGGTTTACATTCCAGCTCTGCCATCCTCTCCCCTATGAGCTGTGTGACCTAAGGAGGGTCATGCAGCAATCCCTCTGTTTCTCATCTCTAAAATGGGTAGTGCTAACAGCGCTAGCTGGCTCATGTTTGGCACTACTTCTTGAGTTTTTTTCTTTATTTTTTTTTCCTTTGAGGAGTAAATGAGTTAATATTTAAAAGTCATTAGAACAGTTTCTGGAAGAGCAGCTCTCTATACCTGTTATCTGTTGTGCTGACGAAGTGAGGAGCCTTGTCCCTGCCTGCAGAGCAAGGGACAAGCCTTGTCCCTGCTGTGAGTGAGGCAGGTGAACGTGGATAATGACAGATCAGGCAGCGTGCAGGAGGCCTAAAGGGAAAATGGTTCTGACTGGAGTGGCCGGGGTCTCTGTGGGTCTGGGTGCCAGCCGAGTGACCCCCAGCTCTGGCCTCTGTGTGCAGCACGAGAGGAGAGACCCAGCCTCTGAGCCAGCTTTTTGGGCAGGTTGGCGACACAATTCAAAAGAAAGGGGATTCTGTTTAGTTCAAACAAGATCATAGGAGCAGAGGTGTGTGCTCCTCACTGTCTCAGCACTAATAGTCTCAGCAACCATTTGGCTTCGTTTCCATTCACCAGACACTACAGCTCTCATTTTCCCCTCTAGCAATTAATAGAGGAGACATTCGGAGCTATTTAAGGGAACCTGAAGAGCCACTCCAAGTGGCCAAATTGTTACCAGCATGCTTGGAAATACAACATGGTAATAATGCTCCATTCCGGGGCAATTGCCCTTCTTGAAATACCCAGGAAACAGGTGTTATTGATAGGTTAACCCCTTCACTGACTTTGTTAATTATGTTTCTGCTTTGGAGCATCATGGTCTTGTGAAAAACTCAGGTTTTGGAGGCAGACGTGCTCAGATTTGGATTTTAGTTCCTGCTGTGTTAACCTGGACCAACTTCACAGCCCTTCCAACACCATATCTCATATCTTCAGCTGGTGCTTCCTGGCATTACTAGAAGGACTTCAGCTGGACTGTGCAGGGAAGAGGAGCTCATTGCCCCAGGAATTCTGTACAGATGGCTCACCCCAACCTCCTGCCATGAAAACCTTGCATGATTCCAGATTCTGATTTCCCAGGAGCTTGCATTTTCTTGACCACTTCTGCTCTGAGGTCCTAACTTCTTTTGGCTGGATGAGGGACAAGGGGGTGTCTCTGTGCATTGCACTGATGCAGGCATCAAACTTAGTCCCTACTCTGAAAGCCGTAAAACACATGCAAACATGGTTGAGAGGGAGTCTGGGAGATCAGGTGGAACACCACAGTGCAAACAACTTAAATTGCTTATTTGATTCCTCTTTTTCAGCAGTTCCCTCCATGTGCCTTCCACAAAGCTCATTCTTGGCCTGTCTCTACTGATGTCCTATTGGCTCATCACTTCTCTCTTTCTTCTCCTCCCTCCTCCCATCTGCACCAGATAACACAGGGACTTTGAGTTCTTCTCCCCAGAATTCACATCCAAACCATTTGAGGGCTCAGCAGACAAAACGGGCTTTTACTAGACAGCATTCACCTTGTTTTGTTTTTGTTTTTGTTTTTTTTTTTTTTTGAGATGGTGTCTCACTCTATTGCCCAGGATGGAGTGTAGTAGTTTAATGTTGGCTCACTACAACCTCCGCTTCCTGGGTTCAAGCGATTCTCAAACATTCACCTTTCTGAGAAGACAGCTAAGAATATAGATTGCAGAGCTCTTCCTGTTTTTGTTGGAGTTGCTTTTGTTTGTGCTTCACCACAAGTAGAGCCTGAGATAAGACTTGGGTGCAAATAATCCACCTTGGAGATGATGCCAGGAGGCAGGAGTGAGGGAGCAGGGAGAGAGAGGCAGGAAAAAGCCTGTGAGATGTATATTAGCAAGACAGCTTCTATAGATAGCAAAGGCTCGACTCTGCAGCAGCCTCTCAGAAGAGTCAACCAGTATTGTCTGTTTAAAACTCACATGTTTGGGGTGTGTCTACTGGCTCCAGGAAACCACAACTTCCCATATTTCCAGGCAGCGCATGAGCTGAGTGAGATGCTATGCTTTCAGGAAAAGCTCAGGAGAGAAGCAGAGACCGAAGGCTTGTTACCTTGGGATATGTTAGAATGTGTGCTTGGATCCGTCCACTTGCTGTGGTTCAAACTGGAGGTGCCACGCTGACGCGGAGCGAGACACTTACAGCGTGCGGCGCGCAGCAGAGCACATGAAGGTGCCCAGCTCAGTGCCTGTCACTCAGTGGGAAGTCAGCATCCTTTTCTGCACTCCCTCCATTCCATCCTGGGACCTTTCCTTCTGTGTGACTCTCCATGAGATGTTGACAAGGCCAGAATTCCAGCTGGGGATGTCTGATTTAATTTCAGTGCCTTCTTTCCATGACCTCGGCAAATATTTGATCAATTGAAGAGCTGAAGCAAAGATTGGTTTCAGTTCTCAAATTGTTGATTTGCATCTCTGGGAATTAGATATTTGCTAACTGTGGTGAAAGGAGACTAGAGAGCAAAGATCTGGCAAACCAGTCTCTGTCTGTAAGAGCATATCAAATTGAACTTGTGATTTTCTTTAAGTTTGTACTGTTTCAGGAAAGAAAATAAGCAGAGGTGGGATCAGAACCTCGCACGGAAAGGCAAGAAGGATGAGAGAGCAGTATCTTGCCACATGGCACATTCTGAGAGACAGACAGGATGAGAGGGTGACAAACCTGAGAACTATTTCATATGGGTCCTTTCAGACACATCACAGACTAGTTTTCAAGCATGGCATCTACAGAAATGAAATTCAAGGGGGATAAGCTGGTCATAAGGAAATCTAGGAAAGACTCCCTGTTTAACGTTTTATTTTTAGAGGTGAGGTCTTGCTCTGTCACCCAGGCTGGTGTGTAGTGGTAAATTTAAACTCCTGAGCTTGAGGGATCCTCCCACCTCAACCTCTGGAGTAGCTGGGTTTACAGGTCTGTGCCACCATGCCCAGCTAATTTTAAAGATTTTTTTGTAGAGACAGGGTCTTGCTATGTTTCCCATGCTGGTCTCAAACCCTGGTCTCAAGCAGTCCTCCCACCTTGGTCTCTCATAGCATTGGGGTTATAGGTGTTAGCCACCATGCCTGGCCCGAAACTCCTTTAACCTGATTGGCTTTCAGCCATGACTGCTCATCTACTTTTCTAGACTTGTCTATAAGTGAACTTTCACTCTTTTCTCCAAATCAAATTCACTTTGGAAAGGAAAAAATTGGCCTCCTTGGAATAGAATCAGAAGTCACCTTGACATGGAGCTGATAAGGAATGGAGCTAAGAGAAGAGAGACCAGAGCCAGGCCACCATTGCTGGTGTGACATGGGTGGTCCTTTCCTACCCCCAGGCCTCACCTGCTCTAGGCCAGTAGACCTGGACATGCTCTAGTGCCCTCCCTGCCTGATTAGCATGTGTATCCTCCCCTGAGGGGTTTTCATGAACATCAATTGCCTGGGGAGTCAGCAGGCCCATGGGTGATGGAGCACAGAGAAGGCACTCATGGTGTTGAGACACTGTGGAAACCAGTTGTGGGGGAAATGCTTTTGAAGGTGAAGGTTGAGAAATGTTTGAACTATCAAGAGATTTTTCCCTAACCCAACTCAATGTGACAGGCCAGGATAGGTGTCACCTCCATCCTGAAAGTAGAGAAATTTCTGTGCTGTCTCTTGTCCTAGATCTACACCCAGAACTCTGTTACTCTGAGTAGAACTCAGGGAAATCAATCCCAGGGAAGGCTGGCTCCTAACTGCTGATAGAGACAGACGTGTAACTTCTGGATCTGCTTTTCCTATGCAGTGGCTCTTCAAAACATCGGAGCTAAAGAGATTTTTAGACAGCTCAGATAAATCAATATGGTGGGTACTGTGATGACTCCTTTTGTGAATGACCTTTGAAATGCTAAGGATCTTTCTAGTGGGGCCCGAAGTAACCCTGAACCACTCTGAGGATCTCAGCTTATACACTCTTTAGTCTAAATTCTATCATGGGCTTTTGGCCAAAAGCAATGAGATCTGGTCCGAGCTGCAAGCCCTTTGTACACGGAGCTATATGATAAATTTCTTTTTCCTTTTGTGTAATTTTGTATATGAGAATATGATCAAATAAAATTATTTGAGGCAGTGGCTTCCATTAAGTCCGTCTTGGAGCTGTTAATAGTTATCTCCGTAATAGGAAAATAAGTGTTCAGAAAAGGTGAATCAGGTTGTGCCCAACATCTGCTCATTTTGCTCATCCACACATTTTTAGTGGCTACTGTTATAAATGATGTTTCTGGCCGGGTGTGGTGGCTCACACCTGTAATCCCAGCACTTTGGGAGGCTAAGGCAGGTGGATCACCTGAAGTCAGGAGTTTGAGATCAGCCTGGCCAACATGGTGAAACCCCGTCTGTACTAAAAATACAAAAGTCAGCCAGGCATGGTGCCAGATACCTGTAATCCCAGCTACTCGGGAGGCTGAGGCAGGGGGACTGCTAGAACCTGGGAGGTGGAGGTTGCAGTGAGCTGAGATTGTGCCATTGCACTCCAGTCTGGGTGACAGAGCAAGGCTCTGTCTTAAATAAACAAATAATGTTTCTGGGGAACAGCAAAGACAATGTGATTGTGAGGTCCCAAGGAGAAGGGTTTCCTCACCCAGGCTCTGAAGAATGAGGAATTCCCTGTTTGTTCCTGTGAAAGCTTTGGGAAGGAGGCAGAGGCCTGAGGGTCAAGTTTCCCTAGAATGTCTACTCATGTGGACTTCCGCTCCAGCAGCTCTAGCAGGAAGAGCCCTGGCTTCATCATGGCTCTTTCTGGGGGTCCATAATCC
Source organism: Alouatta caraya (assembly GCA_963575295.1). Taxonomy (NCBI): domain Eukaryota; kingdom Metazoa; phylum Chordata; class Mammalia; order Primates; family Atelidae; genus Alouatta; species Alouatta caraya. The sequence goes on along the minus strand of CAUYUD010167364.1, from coordinate 7,587 downwards.
TGGATTCCACACCTTACCTGGCTCAGCGGCTGCATGGGGCAGGATGTAGTGGAGTAGCAGGATGTGTCCTGCCCACTGAGTGCCTGCTGTGCTAGCACTGGGGGCAAGGATGGGAGAGATGGAGGGAACAAAGGAACGACCAGTGAGGGGGCTCTGCTCCTGTGCAGCCTGTAAGCCCTGTATGTGGCGTGACTGCAGGACTGAGGAGTGGGGTGGCGAGGAAGTAAGGCCAGGTGAGGGTGCAGAGTTGTTGGGACTCGGGGTCTCTGTCACCAGCATTTCACTGTCTGTGTTTGGAGAGAAGGCTGTTAGTGCCCAGGCTGTAGCCAACCATGGTGCAGGGGGTCCATGAAACCCATTTTTTTTAACCTGGTGAGAGGCTTAGGGGTATAAGGGATGAGAACTAGGCCAGACAGCTCCGAGAGGGCCAGCATGCAGCTGGAGCCACTCCACATGAGAATCTGAGAGCAGGGGCAGCTGGATTTGGGGCCAGGAGGATCCAGAAGGACAGAACCACAGACAAAGTCTGCTTCTGAGGCAGCCAGGAAGTCAGGAAGAACTGAGGCTGGGAGGGTCAGGGTGAGGTGGTCCTGTATGTGCCAAATGCTGTCCTGGATCCAACAGCAAACGCTCCGTCAGTGGCACACACGGGCTCTGCCACTTGACAGGTGCCTGCTCATTTGTTGCCAGGCAGATCTTACTGTTCTCATTATTCTGATTCTACAGATGAAGAAACTGAGGCCAGGGGAAGTTATGTGACAGGCCCAAGGTGACACACAGAGTCTGAGACCCAGGCAGGCTGGTTTCTGGGTGGAGGTCCTAACCATGCACTAAGAGCCCTGCCAGAGGCCACCACGGGAACCTGCTCCTAGGCACAGCAGGTAAGGGACACAGCCAGGACCCAAAGCCATCATTCTCTGCTCCAAAGCCCAGGAACCCTGTAGAATCTCAGCCCCATTAGCTTAGGACAGAGCTAAGCATCCTCTGTTGCTTTCGACAGCTGCTCCTCTACTAAGCAAACACAGCTCGCTCTCTCCTGCCTATTTTTGATCCTGAGCTCTGCATCCTCCCTTAGCATCCCTCCCACCCCCAACTTTAATTAGAGCTCATGATCCACTCAAGAGCTTGTTCTGTGCATCAACTCTCCCAGCAGGAGCTGCTTGTGTCTCTCGGCTCTCACAGTGATGATGACCAAGAAGGGGCCCCACAGCTTAGATTGCAGGTGATCTGGGAAGAGCAAAGAATAAAGCCATGCCTGTACCACAAAGGCCGTGCTACGGGATAATGTTTGACCCTTGAGAAAGCTCTTTCCAACTGCTCAGAAGCAGGCAAAGCTCAGAGCAGGATGGAATAGGACTAAATTCTGCTGGAAATGACAGAGGATGCAGATACGTGGAAGATAATTGTTCTGATTGGGACTTAAGGCAGAAGTTTGGCACAAATGGGAGCTGCAGTGATTTGTATAAAATAAAATGAAATAACATTTCTAAAGCAAGGGACAAATACACGGATCTTAGTGCAGCTCCATAACTTAGAGCTGGTGCACATTTCCCCTGAGGTTGGATTTAGGTTTCTATAGGTAGAAATCACTGCAGGGCTGAACCCAGAGATGGCTCTCCTGGAAAAGCCCCACCTCGGGCCGTCTGACCCACCAGATGTTAGGTCCTGCCAGGGGCAGGAGGTGAGTGGTGACTGAGCTGGACTGGGCTGAGGGCTCTTTTAGAAATGGGACCACTTAATCCCAGCACTTTGGGAGGCCAGATCACGAGGTCAAGAGGCAAGCAGATCACGAGGTCAAGAGATCGAGATCATCCTGGACTACATGGTGAAACCCTGTCTCTACTAAAAATTCAAAAATTAGCTGGGCTTGGTGGCGGGTACCTGTTATCCTAGCTACTTAGGAGGCTGAGGCCGGAGAATCACTTGAACCTGGGAGGTGGAGGTTGCAGTGAGTGACGTCACACCACTGCACTCCAGCCTGGTGAAAGAGTGATACTACATAAAAAAAAAAAAAGAAGAAGAAGAAGTGAGTCCACTGCTGTGGTGTTAATAAAAGTTTGAAAAATACAGAAAAATTGAGAGGAGGAGACATTGATTCTCTCCTAGGCATATAGCCCAGATACAGCTATTACTGTCATTTTATTATGTTTCATTACAGTCTTTTTCTTCCCCATGTATTTTTGTGAGCATGCTGTGTAAACAAATTTTGTACACTGTCTTCCCCCCAGATGGGCTTCTCCATGTTACTACTTCGTAAAAATTACTTTGTTAGTTGCTCTATATCCTGTCAAGTGAGTTGGAATGCTCCTCTTTGAACATCTGTATTATTTCTGATATTTCACTATTTGTAAGGACGTTTGTACAAAGGGTTATTTTCCATATTTGAGATTATTTGCTTAAAAAAGGCCTACAGAAATACAGTTCACATATCAAATAGCACAGTTGTTTTTAAAACTTTTGTTGAAAACTACCAGCTGGCCTTCCCAAGGCGAGTTCCAGTTTACAGTGTGACTGTCCACGGGCCTCCCTCAGATTCCACCTTGCAGCATAGGTTTTGGCTTCTCTTTGCTATTTTCTGATTCATTCATTCATTCATTCATTCATTCAACAGTTATTGAGTCCCTGCTGTATACCAGGCACTGCTGTGTGTGCAGCAGAAACAAAAATGAATCAGATACCTCCCTGCTCCTTGGAGAACTCTCGGTCCAGAGGAGAAGGTGAATGACAGCACAGCATGACGTGTCGGGTGGGCGGAGACATGTGCCATACACCCTGTCTTCCTCCTTGTGGAGACACCTGTGGCTGGGCTCCCCCTGGGGCCAGGTTCCCATTCTCTAATCCCAGTGTTCCTGGGAGCACCTCCCACCATACTTCTCCTTTTTCCAGAATCCCTCTCCTCTTGCCTGCTGCCCAGCATGGATCCTCATATTCAGGCCACAGGACACTCAGATCTGCTGAGTTTATAACTGTGTCTTCAGCTTCCTGTCCACTCCAGCCCTCTTCACACAGACCATGTAGTTGGATTGTCTGACCGATTTCATCTCCTGCTGCTTCTGCCTTTTTTCTCTGTAGCCCAGGATCTCCTGTCCAGGCTGCCTGAGCCTCTGAGCTCTCTTCTCCATACATCTCAATCAGTCCTGAGTTTCTTAGCCTCCTGCCTGAAATGTCGGGGAGATGCCTTGGTAGATGCAGCAGCACTGTGCTGGAAACATACGAGACTCCCTTACAGCATTTCTGCCATCTCTGTGCCACTTGGGTGGTCTTTGGAAAAGATCTGGGCAATAGCCCTTCAGAGAATTAAACAAATGCAAACAATTCAGAGGACAGAAGATTTTTTTTTTTTCAGCTTCATTAGATTCAAGCTGTTGGTCTGAAGTTTTAATGTTCTTTTTATTTTATTTTTTTTCCTTTTATAACCTGTTTTGAGGTAAGAACAGTTCATTCAGTTTTTTTTTTTTTTTTTTTTTTTTTTGCCAACTTTAGCACAGAGGCAAAGTTGATAAGAAGGAAGTCGTTCCCTTCCGGTCCCAGAGAACAGTAACAGTAACACTTTAGCTTGCCTCTAATTACAGCCACCATGACAGTTCATATGTTGTAGCAATAAAAATAACCATAAACCTTACATAATCATTAAAGTTAAGCAAACAGCCCCTCACTGAATCATAATGTACAGGTAGTTGCTAATAATCCAGGAACAGCATTGGGGCATTCAAGGAACATCTTTCTATGTCCACAGTTTCTTAAACAACTTTAGAGACATATTTTTATTAAGTATATGCAAGGCAGATGATCTTAAACCTCAAGAAGAACGTGCATAATAATTGTGTACTCTTCTAATGCTCTCCGAAGACCTATTCAGAGTCCGTTCTGAAACACAGTAATATATCAAGAAGTTCTGCAAACTTCCTCCTAATGAAGACATGCCAATTTGAGACCAAGGATGTGGCCTCAAAGGACAAAATAACCACTGCTCTCCGTCTCTCGGTGTTTTGCTACTTTATTTCAGAGTGATTCAAAATCTAATTAAATTTCTAAACTCTAATGAAATTACAGAAGAAAAATCATTTAGGATTATATTATGTACAATTACTCACAGCTGAAAATTACAGTTACCAACTTTCACCAGGACGGAGTCTCTTGGGAAATCCCATGTTATTTATCCACCATGTAAATCTGACACTTCTCTCACTATTTACCAGTTGGAAGTAAAGCTTAATTAATTAAATGTATATATCCTGAGCTGCAACTAACAGGTGGAGAGGGAGCTCAAGGAGAGGGAGAAAGCACGTGGACTGAGATTCTCTTATGTAAGCACGTCTAGGATGAGTGGGGACAGACTGACACTGGGCTGATACTCAGAGTCTGGGATCTCTTGGGAGCAGAAGCATTGCGCACAAGAGGAGTGGGGCAAAGCCTTGGATGATGAGCTTAGCTGTGGATGTGCACTCCAAATTTTGCTTGGCTTTGGGAATCTTAGCTTATTTTTCAATGTGTTAGAGATGATCTTACCACCAGAAGATTGCTTAGGGATGTTGTCTGTATTTCTGTACTAAAAAAGTTGAATGATGTGATCAATCCACACTAATGTAGATAACCAGATTTTTTTTTGAGTAGTCATCGGCTGGTTAGTAATTCCATGAATCCATCTGTTTGAGGTTTTTCATCTACTTGAATAGAGGGCTTTGAAGGTGTTACCATAGTTACAAGCATCATAGTACACTGAAACAAGTTTGGCTTTGGGGGGACCTGGACTTCCTAGAGTATAGGCTATATAATTCAGACCTTAATTCTTCCTGTTAAGAATGCCTAGAAGACATAGACATAATATATATTTTAAAACATCTGTTAGAAGGCAGCAGAGAGATAACAAGGCAGTGAAGAGTTATGAGAATAAGGTCAGGAGGTAAAACTGAAAAATGAACCTGGACTTTTAAAAATTTGTTTTCTAGAGGTATCTTTCAATTGCACAAGAGGTGGCTGAGAAGCTGAGAAGTGATTAAAGCTGCAAATAGCTTTGAGGGCTAGAACTCAGAACCCTCCAAGGAAGAGGAACCCCGGAAACTCTCCCAGCTTTGAGTGAGGATGCAGAAGGACTAATCCCTAGAATGGTCAACCAGAAACAAACTGGTTCTTGAAAAGTCTGAAATCAGCTTCAATTCATTATAATCTCTGAAATTGGATTTAGGGGTTGCAGTTTTGCTAGGGAAACCTAGCAAAAAAGACTATCAAAAGCAACATGAATCCATTTGAAGGAAGATAACATTGTCCCAGGGTTAAAATAATTTTATAATTTTTTATTTATAATGCCAGAGACTCATTAAAAAATAATGACCAGGCATAGAGAAGACACAGAATTTTCTGTGGTGTGTTTGAGAACACACCAACACACACATACACACACACACACACACACACACACACACAACATACACAAAATAAGGAGAGAAACAACGGACAATAAAAACAGATCCATAGCTGATTCAGGAAATAGGGCTAATAGAATACATACTTCGGAAGAACTATGCTTACTTTGTTCAGAGAAATAAAAGATAAAATTGTGAATATTGACAGAGAATTGTAAAGCATAAAAAGGATTAAGAAAATCATTCCTGTGGTAAGTTTCCATCAAGTGAAAATTCTAGAGTACCAAAAGGAGAGGATAGAGAGAATCAAACAGAAACAGTATTTTAAGAGACAATGGCTGAGAATTTTCTTTAACTAACATCAACAACAACAAAAACTTCAAGTCACACATTTAAGAAGTCCTGGAAACTCTAAGCAGGATAAATCAAAAGAAAAATTATACTTAGGAACTTCAGAGTAAAATTGGTGAAAATGAAAGACAAAGAAAAAGATTAAAGATAGACAGAAAAAGAAGAAAAATAATCTACCAAGGAGCAAAAATAAGACAGGTTGCCAGAGATATATTTTGGTGGTGGTAATGAGGCTTAAACTTCAGTGTTCTTCACTTACATGGGACCTTCTTGGGCATTTGCTTACATGGTCAAAGCTATTATAAAATTTGCTCGTAAAAAATTTTAACTCTAACTGTTAAGACCATTCCTTTTTCATTCCAAGTTTCCCTTCATGTACTAATCAGTGTGATGGGTGGTGTTAGAGGAGTTCTAGGAGTTTTGGGAATCAGACAGAGGTGAAGGTGACCTGGAGATTTATTTAGTTTTGGTTTAATGGGATATAATTGTGTGGTTCTTGGTTACTATTACATATATCGTTATGGTTTAGAAACGGTTCTCAGTACTACACAGAGGTGTAAGGTCAAAGGTTACACCTAAGTCTGCATGTGCCTTGTGGTGGTTGGCAGTGGAAATATGTGGATAGTAGAGAAAAACAAGCAAAGGAACAAACAAACACAAGATTTGGTACATACAGAAGCAGAATCTACTCAATGGAAAATTCTTCCACATCTTATATCTAATATATGCAAGAAACTTGGTAAGGGTTTCCCCAGTTTTGGCAACAATCATAAACTTTTTTTTTTTTTTTTGAGACGGAGTTTCACTCTTGTTACCCAGGCTGGAGTGCAATGGCGCGATCTCGGCTCACCGCAACCTCTGCCTCCTGGGTTCAAGCAATTCTCCTGCCTCAGCCTCCCGAGTAGCTGCGACTACAGGCACGTGCCACCAAGCCCAGCTAATTTTTTTTTGTATTTTTAATAGAGACGGGGTTTCACCACGTTGACCAGGATGGTCTCGATCTCTTGACCTCGTGATCCACCCGCCTTGGCCTCCCAAAGTGCTGGGATTACAGGCGTGAGCCACCGCGCCCGGCCAAAAAAATTTTAATATTAGTGTTATTTTTAGCTTTTTACAAATTTATAATTTTTTGTGATTTCTTCTCTCATTCTAAATAAATATTCATTTTTGAAGCAAATTTTATGTTCCTTTTCTTAAATTAGCTCTCCTACATTTTGTAATCTTTTTTTAATTGTTACACATTGTATGTTTGTATCAAAACATCACATGTACCCCATCAATATGTACAAATATCATATATTAATGAAAATCATTAAATTCAAAAATATATACATACTCTAGACCCCTTCTACTCTGGTTACTATTTTTTTAATATATATGTTTTGTTGCATTTTAGGTTTTGGGGAAATGTGAAGGACATGCAAGACTGTTACATAGGTACATACACGGCAATGTGGTTTGCTGCCTTCCTCCCCATCACCTATATCTGACATTTCTCCCTATGTTGTCCCTTCCCAACTCCCCACACCCCGCGTGTCAGGAGACACATTTCAACCTTGCGCTACTGGACTTTTCCGCTCCACTCAACTCACTGGGCAGCCCCTGCTTCTTGCTTTCCAAGTGACCTTCTCCCAACTCTCCTCCAACCCGCTGGACCCTCCCATCTCAGTCACCTCTGTTGGCCTCTTGCCAGCCTTATTTCTGAATGTTGGTCTTCAGACCATGCCCTTGTCCCATCTTTGCTTTGTGTGCTTTTAGGCAACCCATCCAACAGCTTCCCTCTGATGGGCTGATACCCCTGGAATTGTTGCTGGGGAACTAGAGCTTTCTCCTAAGCTCTGCCTGGGGATCCCACAACACAGAGGGTGGAGGC
>CAUYUD010167362.1:0-40693 GCA_963575295.1 Alouatta caraya | reverse complement strand
CCAGCTACTCGGGAGGCTGAGGCAGGAGAATTGCTTGAACCCAGGAGGCGGAGGTTGCGGTGAGCCGAGATCGCGCCATTGCACTCCAGCCTGGGTAACAAGAGCGAAACTCCGTCTCAAAAAAAAAAAAAAAAAGAATGGCATCCATTTGTTGGGCACAGTGGCTCATGCCTGTAATCCCAGCACTTTCAGAGGCCAAGGTGGGCAAATCACGAGGTCAAGAGATCAAAACCATCCTGGCCAACATAGTGAAACTCTGTCTCTACTAAAATAGAAAAATTAGCTGGGTGTGGTGGCGCACGCCTGTAGTCCCAGCTACTCGGGAGGCTGAGGCAGGAGAATTGCTTGAACCTGGGAGGCGGAGGTTGCAGTGAGCCGAGATCACGCCACGGCACTCCAGCCTGGCACCTGGTGACAGAGTGAGAGTCTGTCTCAAAAAAAAAAAAAAAAAAAAAAAAAGAATGTCATCCATTTATGCCATCCTCTGGGATTCCAGATTCCCCTCTGTGATAGCTCTCACCACAGGGCAAAGAATTAATGTGGGGGCCGTGCCAAATATCAAGTCTCTATATTCCAATTACACGTTCGAGGACCAGAGAAGTGGCCACAGTGGCCACTCACCCAGTGGACCCATTGCAAGCCAGATAGGGCCAGAATTCCTTTCAACCTGGCCGCCACCATGTCACCACTCTGAGAGGGACAGATGATGACCTTGGATCTCAGGCTCAATGTGAGCTTCAACACTATGTCCAGTGGTCCTGGAAATGTGTGTGTATTCCACTCTCCCTATGGTACAATTACCCAATAAATGTTGTAGGTTTCTCTGGGGAGAGCAAGGGAAATCATTGCCGTGTACTTTTGCTGCCAGTTGCAAGGTCCTTCTCTTGGGGACCCAGCCTTCCTTCCTGGTCTGAAAACTGTTTCAGGTATGGGAGGATGGGAGGGTCCTTCCTTTTTTTTTTGAGACAGAGTATCGCACTATCACCCTGCTGGAGTGCAGTGGTGCGATCTCAGCTTACTACAATTTCTGCCTCCTGGGTTCACACGATTTTCCTGCCTCAGCCTCCCAAGTAGCTGATACTACAGACACGTGCCACCATGCCTGGCTGATTTTTGTATTTTTAGTACAGACGGGGTTTCACCATGTTAGCCAGGATGATCTCAATCTCTTGACCTCGTGATCCACCTGCCTCGGCTTCCCAGAGTTCTGGGATTACAGGCGTGAGCCACTGTGCCTGGCTCGGATCCTTACTTTTTATTTGGGCTATTGCTACAGTCTCCTGATCATCCTCTGTTTCCTTTAATTGTCCAGTCCATACAGTGCTCTTGCTGGCTGCTCCAGCCCAGGACTTCAAAGCTGCAGGGTGCCATGCGCAGTGGCTCAGGCCTGTAATCCTAGCACTTTGGGAGGCAGAGGCAGGTGGATCATTTCAGGTCAGGAGTTCGAGACCAGCCTGGCCAACATGGTGAAACTGTGTCTCTACTAAAAATACAAGAAAAAAACATTAGCTGGATATAGTGGCTTGCGCCTATAATCCCGGCTACTGGGGAAGCTGAGGCAGGAGAACTGCTTGTACCCATAAGGCAGTGGTTGCAGTGAGCCGAGATTGTGCCACTGCATTCCAGCCTGGGTGACAGAGCAAGATTGTCTCAAAACAAAACAAACAAACAAACATAATGATAAAAGAGTTATTTCATCAAGAAGATAAAGACACTTCTATTTTGAAATACATTTTTATTGATATTTTGATACCTGCCATTTCTTTGTGTTGGAAACATTACAATTCTTCTCTTCCAGCTATTTGGAAGAGAGAGAGAGAGAGAGATAGAGAGAGAGAGAGAGAGAGAGAGAGAGAGAGAGTGTGTGTGTGTGTGTGTGTGTGTGTGTGTGTGTGTGCACCTCTGTGTGTGTATCTGTGTGTTTATGTATTTACTTATTTTAGAGACAGGGTCTTGCTGTGTCGGCCAGGCTGGAGTGCAGGTGCAATTACAACTCACTGCAATCTCCAACTCCTGAGCTCAAGGGACTCTCCTGCCTCTGCCTCCCAAGTAGCTAGGGCTACAGGCACATGCCACCAGGCTGGGATAACTTTTTAAAAAAAATTTGTGGAGACAGGGTCTTACTCTGTTGCCTAGGCTGGCCTTGAACATCTGGCCTCAAACAATCCTCAGCCTCCCAAAGTGATGGGATTATAGGAATAAACTTATTTTTTATTGATATGTTGACATCTGTCCTTTCTTTGTGTTGGAAACATTACAATTTTTAAAATTCCAAATGTATGCCAGGCAGGTGGCACTGGCCTATAATCCCAGGACTTTGAGAGGGTGAAGCAGGAAGATCGCTTGAGCCCAAGAGTTTGAGGCCGGCATGGGCAACATAGTGAAACCCTATTTCTACAAAAAATAAAAAATTAACCAGGTATGGTGGCGCAGTTACTCAGAACGCTCAGGTGACAGGATCGCTTGAGCCCAGGAAGTTGAGGCTGTAGTGAGCCACGATCAAGCCACTGGACTTCAGCCTGGACAACAGAGTGAGATCCTATCTCCGCCCTCCACCAAAAAAAATTCAAATGTGTATCCATTTAGTAACAAGGCTTCAAAATTTAAGAAGTAAAAACTGATAACTGAAAGAACTACTGAAATTCACAATTATAGTTGGGGATTTCAACACTCCTCTTAGAGTAATTGATAAAACAAGTAGAGAGAAAACCAGTAAAGGCACAGAAGACTTGAACAAACTTATCAATAAACTCAGTTTAACTGACCCTTCTTGCATCTTACACCCCACTTCAGGTATTCTAGTCACATTTTGAAGGGCTTGTAGAACAGTCACGAAAGGTAGGCCATCTGCTGGGCCATAAAACAAGTCTCAATACCTTTAAAGGAACTGAAATCATACAGTGTATGTTCTTTGACCACACAGAATTAAATTAAAAATCAACAACAGAAAGATAGCCAGAAACTGGCCAGGCATGGTGGTTCAAGGGAGGCTGAGGCAGGTGAATCACTCGAGGTCAGGAGTTTGAGACCAGCCTGGCCAACATGGCGAAACTGGGTTTCTATTAAAAACACAAAAAGTAGCCGGGCATGGTGGCAGCACCTGGAATCCCAGATACTCATGAGGCTGAGGCAGGAGAATTGCTTGAACCTGGGAAGCAGAGGTTGCAGTGAGCTGAGATCATGCCATTGCACTCCAGCCTGGGTGACAAGAGCAAAACTCTGTCTCAAAAATAAATAAACAAATAAATAAATAAACAAAATTAGCCGGGCATGGTGGTGCACGCCTGTAATCCCAGTTACTCTGGAGGCTGAGGTAGGAGAATGGCTTTAACCTGGGAGGTGGAGGTTGCAGTGAGCTGAGATTGCGCCATTGCACCCTAGCCTGGGCAACAAAAGCGAAATTCCACCTAAAAAAAGAAAGAAAGAAAGAAAGATAGTCAGAAACTCCTCAGATTCTTGGAAATTAAACAATTTTTTTTTTTTTGAGATGGAGTCTCACTCTGTCGCCAGGATGGAGTGCAGTGGCTCGATCTCAGCTCATTGCAATCTCTGACTCCCTGGTTCAAGTGATTCTCCTGCCTCAGCCTCCAGAGTAGCTGGGATTACAGGTATGTGCCGCCATGTCCAGCTAATTTTGTATTTTAAGTAGAGATAGGGTTTCATTATGTTGGCCAGGATGGTATTTATCATGATCCGCCCACCTCAGCCTCCCAAAGTGTTGGATTACAGGCGTGAGCCATTGCACCTGGCCTTTTTTTTGAGACAGTCTCACTCTGTTGTCCAGGCTGGAGTGCAATGGTGCAATCTCAGCTGACTGCAACCTCTGCCTCCAGGGTTCAAGCAATTCTTTTGCCTTAGCCTCCAGAGTAGCTGGGATTACAGGCGTGCACCACCACACTCGGCTAATTTTTTTTTTTTTTTTTGGAGACAGAGTCTCACTCCGTCATCAGGTGCCAGGCTCGAGTGCAGTGGCGCGACCTTGGCTCACTGCAACCTCCGCTGCCCGGGTTCAAGCAATTCTCCTGCCTCAGCGTCCCGAGTAGCTGGGACTAAAGGCGCACGCCACCACACCCAGCTAATTTTTTTGTATTTTTAGTAGAGATGGGGTTTCACCCTGTTGACCAGGATGGTCTCGATCTCTTGACCTCGTGATCTGCCCGCCTTGGCCTCCCAAAGTGCTGGGACTGCACCTGGCCTGAAATTAAACAAACTAAACAATGACTTAAAACTCATGAGTCAAAGATGAAATCTCAAGGAAAACTCAAAAATGTTATGAACTAAATGGAAATGAAAATACAACATATGATTTGTGGAATACAACTAAAGCAATGTGTCAGAGTTTTAAAGGAGTATGTTAGAAAAGTAACATCTAAAAGCAATTATTGGCTACGTGGTGGCTCACACCTGTAATCCCAGCACTTTGGGAAGCCAAGGTGGGTGGATCACCTGAGGTTGGGAGTTTGAAACCAGCCTGGCCAACATGGTGAAACCCTGTCTGTATTAAAAATGCAAAAATTAGCTGGGCATGGTGGTGCACACCTGTAATCCCAGCTACTCAGGAGTCTGAGGCAGGAGAATCGCTTGAACCAGGGAGGCGGAGGTTGCAATGAGCCAAGATTGTACCAATGTACTCAAGCTGGGTGACAGAGCAAGACTGTCTCAAATAAATAAATAAAACTATTCTATTTATTAAATAAAAGCAATTATCTGGCTAGGCATGGTGGCTCATGCCTGTAATCCAAGTACTTTGGGAGGCCAAGGTAGGTGGATCACTTGAGGTCAGGAGTTTGAGACCAGCCCGGACAACATGGCGAAACCCCTGTAATCCCAATTACAGGAGGCTGAGGTAGGAGAATAGCTTGAACCCAGGAAGCGGAGGTTGTGGTGACCTGAGATCGCCCCACTGCACTCCAGCCTGAGCGACAGAGTATGATTCTGTTTCAAAAAAATAAAAATAAAAATAAAGAAATTATCTAAACATCCAACTTAAGAAGCTAGAAAAGACGAGCCAGTTAAATCCAAAATATGTCAAGAGAAGGAACTAAAAAGAACAGAAATCTAGAAAACAGAAAATAAATAGAGGAAATACTTGAAACCAAAAGCTGATTTGTTTAAATCATCAATAAAATTGATCAACTAAGCTTCACTACTAAAGAAAAAAGAAATGTTGCCAGTCATTAATATCGGGGATGAAAGAGAGGAATCACTATTAATGCTACAGACATTAAATGAGTCACAATCTGGCAGGGTATGGTGGCTCACACCTGTAATCCCAAAACTTTGGGAGAGTAAGGCGAGCAGATCACTTGAGGCCAGGGGTTCAAGACCAGCCTGTCCCATGTGACGAAACTCCGTCTCTACAAAAATTAGCCACGCATGATGGTAGAAGCCTGTAATCCCAGCTACTTGAGAGGCTGAGGCAGGAGAATCCTTTTAACCTGGGAGGTGGAGGTTGCAGTGAGCCAAGATTGTGCCACTGCACTCTAGCCTGGGCCACTGAGGGAGACTCTGCCTCAAAAAAAGAAAAGAAAGAAATGCAAAGATCCTTGTGTTCATTATTCACGCAATGCAATATTATACAGCAACGAGCAAGGACAAATTCCTGCTACACGCCACAGCACTGATGTGGACGGTTATTGGGGAGAAGAGGTCCCCATATTTGGGAGAAGCAAGAGAAGCTCTTTTGGGGTACTGGTGATGTTGTCTTCCTTGATCTGGGGACGGGTTAATGGGTGCATTCATTGTATGATCATTCATTAAGCCATATAATGACAATTTGTGCATTTTTTCTGCATGTGACCTTTATGAATACTGAGATGGTTTCTGTACTGTGTGGTATTGTAGGTAAGATACTAGTGCCCAGCACAGGGCCTGGTATACATAAGATGCTCAATAAATGCCTGTTTGGCCCTTGAGAATGCTAATCATGATTAGGTGTAATGGTGCTACCATCTACCCCGCTCTCCCTGTGCACCAGGCCCTACTCTCGGTGTGTACGTGGCAACTCATCTAATCCTTATGCAGACCTTACAAGGTAAATACTATGCCCCATTTTCAGATACGAAAACTGAAGTGCAGAGTGGACAAGGAACTCACCTGAGGCCACACAGCCAGGAGGTGCCTGCAGGTGGGTTCCAGCTGTAGGACTCCAGACCTCTTGGTTTCTAACATTTTTACTTAACCAGTTAGCCACCTCATGACCAGTTAGGAACCCCCTCCAGGTCATTCCTGCTGATACTGAATCTAACTTATCACCCTCCTAGGAAAAAAAGGTAGTTCTGCCCTCTGAGCGATCCTAGTGGTCAAGATGAACGTGTGGCCGTTTCACCCAAATCTCCCTTGCCTGGTGGGCGTTTGGTTGGAAAGCAGTTCTTTCTCTGCGAGCCTGTGAGGAAGCGACTCAAGCACCATCCTGGGGTCTGGCCTCTGCAGGGTGGGCCTGGGGGCTGGTGTGTTGGGCACACTCACACACTGGTGCAGAATATCTCCAGCACACCAGGGTCCTTTGGCTCTTCAAACAGCAATTACTTGATACATAAAACCAACATCATTTTTCTTCAAGGCCCTTGAGAAACATATAATTATACCTCAGCTTTTTATTATCATAAGGAAAAACAGAATTACGCTTGACTGTGTGGTTTTTGTCATAATCACAGAGTTGTTAAAAATTGGAGTGAAGGAACGTTTATTGTGATTTGTAGCAAGACCTCCCTGTGAGATGGACCCAGGTAGGACCTGGGTGGGGCGGAACCCGGGGCTTGGGAATTTGCTTGGCCTCTAGGTGGAGCCAGAGGGCCACAGGCCAAGAGACCGAGCGCCCTGAGGCTGACGGGAAGCAACGCAGAGAATTTCACAGGTCTTGTCACCTTGAAGATCTCCTCCCACTAACCCCATTAATTTGCAGGCATTGGGCATGGCTATAATTCTAGATGTAAAGTCTGACCTCCTTAAAGTCAAAGAGACGATTTCTAAATGCTGCTTTTGGGAAATGAATCTATGTCTACTCTAAACATAGAGCTGTTTTTCTTCTCCGGGAAATTACCCACTTATTTTTGACTTTCCCTCTTGGATTATGGGTCCTGTTTCAAATGGATCGTATATGAGTTTTAGGTTTCTTTGGAGTGGTTCATTCTGGGGTCAGAGCACTTGACTTCAAAGGCTAAGTTAGGCCAGGCATGGTGACTCAACGTCTGTAATCCCAGCACTTTGGGAGGCCAAGGCAAGAGGATCACTTGAGTCCAGGAGTTTGAGGCCAGCTTGGGTAACATACTGAGACCCTGACTCTACTAAAAATCAAAAGAATTAGCTGGGAGTGGTGGTGCATACCTGTAGTTTCAGCTACTTAGAAGGCTCAGGTGGGAGAACCTCTTTTGTCCAGGAGGTTGAGGCTTGATCTGTGATCATGCCACTGTACTCCAGCCTGGGTGACGGAGCAAGACATTGTCAAAAAAAAAAAAAAAAAAGGTTAAGTTAGGAGCAGGGGGCTGTTCCTTTTTTTTTTTTTTTAAGAAAGTGTTACACTGATGCCCAGGCTGCAGTGAGGCTGCTCACTGCAACTTCAACCTCCCCAGGCTCAGGAGATCCTCCTGCCTCAGCCTCCCACGCAGCTGGGACCACAGGTGCAAACGACCATGCCTGGCTAGTTTTTTAGAGATAGGGTTTTGCCATGTTGCCCAGGCTGGTCTGGAACTCTTAAGCTTAAGCGATCTGCCCACCTCAGCCTCCCAAAGCGCTGGGATCAGAGGGGAGAGCCATCGTGCCTCTCTAGCCTCTTCTGTTTGTCTTTGAGATGTGTCGGTCCTTTGGGAATGGAAGGCTATGTTTCAGCATTCACGTTTCCTGCTGGCAACAGACTCAGGGTCTTGTCTATTCAATTCCATGGACAAGAGGCATTATCATGAAGTGTCCATCATCTCTGCAGAGGATAAACACAAGAGCTAAATACATTAACATGAAAGAAACAGAGCAGCTGTGTGAACGGAGCAGCTGGGTCCCTTCTCTCTGGCTGTATCCTATATGATTCCTGGGGAGACATGATGGCAGGCCCTGGAGAATCCTACAGCGTCCTCCCCTTGCATGAATACCAGCTTGAACCCGTTAGGGGTTTGCCTTGGGCCAAGGTGATCTGAATCCCATCTGGTCAAACTCATCCATTCCTGCAGCCCCCAGGCCCCCAGGGCTGCTTGGCTTCTCAAGCTGGTTCACAAAGTTGTCCACAGCGCTTCCTCTATGCCAGGCCCTGTTCCACACACTGTTTTTTGTTTGTTTTTGAGACAGAGTCTCGTTCTGTTCCCCAGGCTTGAATGCAATGGCATGATCTTGGCTCATTGCAACCTCCACCTCCTGGGTTCAACTGATCCTCCCACCTCAGCCTCCTGAGTAGCTGGGACTACAGGCGTGTGCCACCACACCTGGCTAATTTTTAAATTTTTTGTGGAGATGGGGGTCTCCATGTGTTGTCCAAGCTGGTCTTGAACCTCTGGCCTCAAGTGATCCTCTTGCCTTAGCCTCCCAAAGTGCTGGGATTCCAGGAGTCAGCTGCCAAGCCTGGTCCTCTTCCGTTTTAGAGCTCTGAGTTACAGACTCAAGCTTACACAAGAACCAAGTCTTCAGTTCAAAAACAGACCTTTATTATGTTTAATGGAGTTAAGTATACTGATGGTCAAACTTTTAGAATGCTTACCTGCATGTCTCCCTTTTCTGTTCAGTCCTCACAGCGCTATGACCACATTACTGAGGAAGCAACCTGCCCATTGAGTGGGTAGGCGATCTGCCCGGGTTGGAAGTAAAGCTATGACACAGGATTTTGACTGGATGGGCCACACCCTTAGCCACCAGGCAGGCTAGCTACTTCCTTAAAAATGTAAAGAAAGAGGCCAGGTGTGGTGGCTCATGCCTGTAATCCTAACACTTTGGCAGGCCAAGGCAGGTGAATCACTAGGTCAGGAGATCCAGGCCATCCTAACACAGTGAAACCTCGTCTCTACTAAAAATACAAGAAACTAGCTCGGTGTGGTGGCACATGCCTGTAGACCCAGCTACTTGGGAGTCTGAGGCAGCAGAATCACTTGAACCCAGGTGGAGATTGCAGTAAGCCAAGATTGGGCCACTGCATTCCAGCCTGGGCAACAAAGTGAGACTCTGTCTAAAAAAAAAAAAAAAAAAAAAAAAATTAAAGAAAGAAAATGGCCCATAACCTCACATCCTGAATACCCTATTAATTTTTAAAAATTGTGACATAAGGCCAGGCGTGGTGGCTCACGCTTGCAATCCCGGCACTTTGAGAGGCCAAGGTGGGTGGATCACGAGGTCAGGAAATCAAGATCAGCCTGGCCAGGATGGTGAAACCCTGTCTCTACTAAAAATACAAAAATTAGCCAGGCGCAGTGGCAGGAACCTGTACTCCAGTGCACGGGAGGCTGAGGCAGGAGAATTGCTTGAACCCCGGCGGGGGGGAAATTGCAGTGAGCTGAGATCACGCCACTACACTCCAGCCTGGGTAACGTAGTGAGACTCTGTCTCAAAAAAAAAAAAAATTGGGACACAAACATAAAAATGCATAAAACATATGTACAGTAGCTTTGCGCAGTGGCAGTGTTGTAGCCAATGAGGTTTATCCGAGGCGTGATTATTGCTAATTGAAAACTTTTCCTGATACCCCGCCATGACGACTTGAAATATAGTCGGCATTGGCAATTTTTGACAGTCTCTACGGACACTGAATTATAAAAATAAAAACAGCAACAACAACAAAAAACAACAAAAACATATGTACAGTGTAAAAAAAATATTATAAGCATGTCAAGAAAACATTACCACTCCCCACTCCCAGGTGATCCCCCAGCAAAATCCTCTCACTCCCGTTGAGAGGTACCCGCTGTCCTGACTTTTGTGATAATCATTTCCTTTTCTTATAGCTTTACCACCTTCTTATGTTCGCCTAACAGAGTTTTAGACCATTGTGTGCATGGCTTGATACTACAGGTATTCCTGTTTTTTTTTGAGATGGAGTCTCACACTGTGGCCACGATGGAGTGCAATGGCATGATCTCGGCTCACTGCAACCTCTGCCTCCCGGGTTCACGTGATTCTCATGCTTCAGCCTCCTGAGTAGATGGGATTACAGGTGCACACCATCACACCTGGCTTTTTTTTATATTTCTAGTAGAGATGGGGTTTCACTATGTTGGCCAGACTGGTCTCGAACTCCTGACCTCAGGTGATCATCGCGCCTTAGCCTCCCAAAGTGCTGGGATTACAGGCGTGAGCCACTGTGCCGGGCCAGGGATTCTTTTATATCTTCGTTACTTTACTTAATATTATGATTCACGGCCAGGCACAGTGGCTCACACCTGAAATCCCAGCATTTTAGGAGGCCAAGGTGAGAAGATCGCTTGAGCCCAGGAGTTCAAGACCAGCCTGGGCAATATGGTAAGACCCCCATTTCTACAAAAAACAGAAAAACAGCCAGTGGCACGCACCTGTGGTTTTAGCTACTTGAGAGGCTGGAGTGGGAGGACCGCTTAAGCCAGGGAGGCAGAGGCTGCAGTGAGTCTTTTTTTTGAGATGGAGTCTTGCTCTGTCACCCAGGCTGGAGTGCAATGGCTCCATCTCAGCTCATTGCAACCTCTGCCTCCCAGGTTCAAGAGATTCTCCTGTCAGCCTCCCGAGTAGCTGGGACTATAGGCACGTGCCACCATACCCAGATAATTTTTGTATTTTTAGTAGAGACAGGGTTTCACTATGTTGGCAAGGCTGGTCCTGAACTCCTGACCTCGCGATCTGCCCGCCTCTGCCTCCCAAAGTGCTGGGATTAGAGGTGTGAGCCACCGCACCCAGCCTGAGGCTTGCTCTCTCTGTTTTTCTCAAGTTTTAATCGAAGCTTGTCTATAAGATCACTTTATTTTTTACAGATAGGGTTTCGCCATGTTGGCCGGGCTGGTCTCGAACTCCTGACCTTAGGTGATCCGCCTCCCTCAGCCTCCCATGACAAAATTGGCCGGGTGCGGTGGCTCACGCCTGTAATTTCAGCACTTTGGGAGGCTAAGGCAGGCAGCTCATGAGGTCAGGAGTTCAAGACCAGTCTGACCAACACGGTGAAATCCCAATTCTACTAAAAATACAAAAACTAGCTGGGTGTGGTGACGGGTGCCTATAATCCCAGCTACTCAGGAGGCTGGGGCACGAGAATCTCTTGAGCCCGGGTGGCGGAGGTTGCAGTAAGCCAAGATCATGCCTCTGTACTCCAGCCTGGGAGACAGCTCGAGACTCTGTCTCAAAAAAAATAAAAATAAAAATAAAAATAATATGACAAGACGCCAGGTGTGGTGGCTCATGCCTGTAATCCTAGCACTTTGGTTTGGGAGACCGAGGTGGGTGGACTGGTTGAGCCCAGAAGTTCGAGACCAGCCTGCTGTCTAAATAGCCAGGCATGGTAGTATGTGCCTGTGTTCCCAGCTACTCAAGAGGCTGACATGGGAGGATCACCTGAGCCTGGGAGGCCGAGGCTGCAATGGGCTGTGATTGCACCACTGCATTCCAGCCTTGACAGAATTAAACCCTGTCTGAATTTAAAAAAAAAAAAAAAGGTAAAGTGATGAGACAGAATGAGACCTCAAGAGTTCAAGCACTGTTGGGGGCTTGTCTGAACTTCTGAGAGGAGGTGGGAGGCAGTGCCGGCAGAGCAGGCTGAGCAGTGGCCAGCAAGGGAGGAAAATGGATTCCAGAGAGGAGTGCTTCCAAGAGAGAGGGGTTACATCTGCTCAACGTTGTTGACAGGTCAAGGAAAATGACTTCTGACAACAGATTATCGGATTTAGCAACTTGGAGGGAATTAGTGACCTTGATAGATTGACTGGTAGAATAAAAAACCAAACTGGAATGGGTTCAAAGGAGAATAGGAGGAGAGGTGAGCAGAGACAGTGTGTGTGTAAGCAGCTCTTTTGAGATGTTTTGCTGAAAGCAGGGATAGAAATGGCCCAGTAGCTTGAGAGGCAAGTAGAGAAGAGCCTAACATGAGAAGGTGAGACCCCGAGGAAAGTGAAAAATCAGTGTTAATCTATTAGCACTATGGCCAAAATAATTCACAAGGTGTTTGCTAAGGAATGGGGCCCCTCACTGCCATCCTTAAAAACAGGGGGACATCATAAATAATCTGGAGCACTGTTTTCTCCTTGCAGTACAGAATCAGTACACAATAACCTCTGGGCTGAGCTGTTATCCTTTCTGGGTCCCTCTACCACCTGCAGGGCCATGATGCAAGCAGGACTACAGATGCTGTCTCAGGCCAAAGCGTAGCCACACCCTTTCCCAGAAGCATAGGAGCCGTTCCAGATCACTTTTTGGCCTCACTCTGGAGGGCACAGGCTACTTCATCCTAAATCACTCGGCCATCCTCCAGTCTAGGAGTCCCTCTGGTTCACTGTGTGGCTGGAATCTGGCTTTTTTTTTTTGTCCCTAATTTATCTCCCAGTCAGAATTTGAACTTTTTTTTCTTTAAGATACAGAATCTCACGATGTTGCTCAGGCTGGAATACCGTGGCTGTTTACAGGTGCCATCAGAGGGCACTGTGGCCTCAAACTCCTAGGTTCAGGGGATCCTCCTGCCTCAGCCTCCCGGGACTAGGGGTGCAGACCCCCGTGCCAGGCAGATTTTGAACAATGGAATGTTTGTAATGCTCACAGGAGCAAGCACATCTATACAGGGAGCGTGGGGTCTCAGTGAATTCTTGCAGCACTCACAGTTAGGGAAGAGCGGAACAGAGAAACTGAAGGTTTGACGAGGGAAGAGGAAGAAAGGCCCTAACTCAGCCTTCCAGGGAGTCCTCACAATGGACAGGAAGAGATCTATCACCCCCATATCACAGGTAAGGAAACTGCCAGGCCAAGAACAGTGATGCACACCCATAATCGTAGCACTTTGAGAGGCCGAGGCAGGTCAATCACTTGAGCCCAGGAGTTCAAGATGAGCCTGGGCAATGTGGTGAGGCTCCTTCTATACAAAAAAGTACAAAAATTAGCTGAGCATGGTGGCATGTGCCTGTGGTTCCAGTTACTCAGGAGGCTGAGGTGGGAGGGTTGCTTGAACTCTGGAGATTGCGCCGCTGTACTCCAGCCTGAGCGACAGAGCCAAGACCCCGTCTCAAAAGGTTTAAAAAAAAAAAGGAAACTCTTGCCTGCGGCTCCAAATCTAGTTACTGCTTCCAACCATTTCAGGATTCAATTGGGAAGAGGTGGTGTTTAACTGGGCTTGCAGGCCGTTGATCAACTTGCTTGCATCAACTTGATTCTCATGAGAAAACAAAATTCTGTGGCCAGCGCAGTGGCTCACACCTGTAATCCCAGCACGTTGGGAGGCTGGGACGGGAGGATCACCTGAGATCAGGAGTTTGAGACTAGCCTAGCCAACAGGGTGAAAACCCATCTCTATTAAAAATACAAAAATTAGCCAAGCATGGTGGTGAATGTCTGTGGTCCCAGCTACTCGAGGGGAATGGGGCAGGGGAATCGCTTGAACCTGGAAGGCAGAGGTTGCAGTGAGCTGAGATCACACCACTGCATTCCAGCCTGGGCGACACAGCGAGACTCCGTCTCAAAAAAACAAAACAGAAAAACGAAATTCGTAGTGTAAAAGTCCTGAAATCACAGAGTTCTGACCTGGGCTGCCCCTGCTCCTGAGAGTTATAGACCATGCTGTGGGCTGCCTTCACGGTCCGGTAGCTCAAGGGTGGCCAGGATGAGGCACATTTCATTTAGAGCTACCTAGCTGAGTGTAAATGGCTTGTTCAAATTGCACTGGGGAGCTGGAGTTGCGTGGGTTTTCATTTAAATCTATGTGTACTGCAGAAATTCGGAAAAGGTCAAACTGGCTAGGAAGTAAAAAGCTGACATTCCAGCACGTGGGTGCGACGGCTTCTCTCCCCTCCTGGATGTTTTTTTGGTGGATTTTTTTTTTTTTGTGACCCCGAGTAGCCTGGACTCCATTCCCGGGCACATCGTGTGCTGTAAAACACGGCATGTTTCAGGGTGCCTCACTGCAACACGTGCACCTCCAGGCTGGCGCTCAGCGCTCCCGGGAAAAGCCGCATCCGGCGGTGTAAACAGGCGCGGGCCCTTCCTCCTCCCCACCTCGTGACGCTTTGTGCCGCTGCAGCAAAAGCCCGTTCCGTTCCCCGTGTGCGCGCCCGTGTGCTTCCCAGCAGCCGCCACCAATGCTCGTTTCCAGGAAACAGCCTTCCATTCTCTCTTAGGGCGGATCGCAGAGAGCCGCGGATGCCGGCGACTGGAGCCCGGGTGGGGTGGGGGCGGGGTGGGATTCGGGCCAGACAGCCAGGCGCCCCGGCCGGGCCTTCCGCCGTGACCTCATCCGGCCGCCCAGGCACCGGGCGCGGCAGCGAATCGGCGGCGCGGGCGGCCGGGAACGCCCCGCACAAATATTTACCGCTGCGCGGAGAGCGAGGCCCACGTCCGCCCCGCCTACGCCACTCGGGCCGCTTCTCTCCGGAGTGTCACCGGGTCGGACGCGGCCGCCGCGGCGGCTTGCGGACCTTTTCCGCGCCGGCGCGGCCTAACCGCCGCCGAACCTTCTGGAAGCGGCACCCGCCGCAGCCCTCACGCCGTCAGAACCGGACGCCCGCGCGAGCCCGCGGCGGCCTTGGCGGCCCGGAGGACGGGGAGCGGGGCGGGGCCTGCGCGGGGGCGGGGCCTGCGCAGGGAGGCCGCGTTAGATTCGCCCCCGGCGCGCAGGCCCCGCCTTGCCGGCGCCATAGCTCCGCCTCCGCCCTCCCCCTCTATGGCGCCGCCCCGGCTCATTCATTCCGCGCCGGGCCTGCCAGACACCTGCGCCCTCCTGCAGTCACCCGCCGCCGCCAGCATGTCAGGCCCAGACGTCGAGACGCCGTCCGCCATCCAGATCTGCCGGTAAGAGAGGACCCGCGCGGCGCCGGCACAGGCCAGGAGCATCGGTCACCGCCCCCGGCCTACCCCGCTCGGCCCTGCGGTCCCCACCCGCCGAGGCCGTCCCCAATTCCTGGCACGGCCTCCCGCGCCGCCGCCCCGGACCCCGCCCGCCAGCGGCCGGGATGCGTCTCGCGATGCAGCACAAGCAGGGCGGTCCCCGCCCGCCTCCCGCCGGCTCCTCCCGGCCGCATCTCGAGGGCGGCGGCTGCGCCACCGGCCGTTTGGGCGAGAAAGCTGGGCAGGGACGGGGCGGGCGGAGGTCCGTGCACAGCTCCAGAGCCCGGCGACCGGCGCCCACGGGTTGCCCCACCCTGGGCCTCGCCCGAGCATCTCGGAGTCTCAGCCCCGTGGTCCTGCTTAGCCTCCTCGAGCATTCGGGATCTTTACCTCGGCGGTTGTGCTGCGCTAACCAAAGCCCCCAGAGGTGAAGGGGAGGTGCCCAGAGCCGGGCGAGCCCCTCGGTGGGTGCCTCCGTGGGAGGAGGCTGCAGAGCTACCGTCTTCAGGCCACTGCTTCGGTTTAGGGGAGGGCAGGTGTTGAAACGAAGAACAGAGAATACTGTGTGCTACTAACAGTTTACTGTCAAGAAAAGGGAATCAGTGGTCTATTGGGCCTGAAAGCATCTTACACAATAGGCACAAAGGGTTGTCCTTCTAGGGCATCCCCCGCTTCCTCCACCAAGTACTGAGTAGATAGATGCAAGCCCCCAGCGGAAGCTGGAGGCTGGAGATCATGAACAAGCTCATTTCCCATAGGAGGTGGGGAGGGCAGCCTCAAGGTTACTTTGCAGTTCCTTTCGGCAGAATCGGAAGCAAATGCAGGCTGGCATTTGTGCATGAGCTAAGTGAGGACAAGGAGTCTAGGTTTTCAGCCACTGCACAGGCACTGTGGCCTTCGACCGGTCCTACCCTGCTGGATGGACTACCAGGAGTGAGAGCTGCTGTTTTGGTGGTGGGTGCCTCACGTTTGGGAGTTGGGCATCACAGATTGACCTTGGGCTCAAGCCAAGTCCAAGAGAAGCAAGTTACTTTCCCGTAGACATTGACATCTCCCGGAAGGCTGGGCATATAGCAAGTCCTGGGTCAATGGAGCTCCTTGACCCTCAGTCTCATCTTCTGGCCTGGTCGAGGGCCTTTCCTGACCTCAAGGTCGGTTTTGACTTTTCCAGAGAGGCAACGTCTTTGCGGGGAGCCCTGCCCCTTTGACTCTGGCTGTGTGGCTGTCCTAGCACCATCGACTCTGGAGGTGGGGAAAGCGAGGCAAACATAATGGAAGTAACTGGAGACAGACGGCCTGCATCAGCTCTGCTGAGTATTGGCTGGGGACCTTGGGCTCCCTGGTTTGCAAAGAGCTTATACCTGTCTCATGTCACTTGGTTTGCCCAGCTTCCCTGGAAGGTTGATGGTCAGGAAGGCCACCTCTACCTGTATGGAGGAGGAAATGGCAGTTTCAAGAGTTGAGTAACTGTGTAAAGTCATCCTGCTCCAGGAGCTCCAGGGACAGCCCCACCCAGGTCTTCTGACTCCAGATCTAGTGTTCTTCCTACACCTCTCCTGAATAAAGAAAGGCTTGGTTTAAATCTACCTGTGGAAGGCTGGGCTTTTATTTACTTCTTCAGGATGATGAATAGCCAGTTCATACATGTTGTCTTTTTTTACCCAGGTTCTAACAGTTACTAGATTTTTTTTTTTTTTTTGAGACAGAGTCTTGCTTTGTCACCCAGGTTGGAGTGCAGTGGCACACTGTCAGCTCAGTACAACCTCTGCTTCCTTAGTTCAAGCAATTCTGCCTCAGCCTCCCGAGTAGCTGGGACGACAGGTGTGCACCACCATACCCAGCTAATTTTTGTATTTGTAGTAGAGATGGTATTTCACCATGTTGGCCAGGCTGGTCTCGAACTCCTGACCTCAGCTTCACAAAGTGTTGAGATTACAGGCATGAGCCACTGGGCCTGGCCAATTGCATATTGTTTCTAAGTGGCTGCCTTGGCCAGATGCCTGGTGAGCAGGATGTCTGGCTGCCCGCCTCATGAGTGAGCAGGTGAGCCTCAGGTGCAGGGCGTGACTGCCAAAGGAGTGGGTGGGAGTGATGGTAGGGGTAGGCGTGTGAAGGGAAGGCTGTGGTCACACAGGCTTGACCCAGAGAAACTACAGGACACTGGAGAGTGACTGTACTAGGATGGGGAGCCCTTTAAGGACATCCGAGCCAACACCCCAAGTTGAAAGAGGAGCCTCCTGGTCCATTACAGCCAAGCCCATGAATTTAACAGGGCTTCGCCTGACACCACCAAGAAGCCTAGCACTAGTACCAGGAGGGCAACTGATGCGTGGAAAATTCAGCCCCTGCCTTAACGGGTCACAGTCTAGCAGGGGTGAGGACGCCTAAATCCCCACCATCTTAGATAGAATGGTCACATGTTCTCAGTTCAGACACTGTTGAAGGGATAGGGGCTTTTAAGGCTGGTGACAGCAGTGGTTATGGGCAGCTCCGCAGTCCTAGGCCTGGGGGTGAATTTGGCCTTTGCCCTTGCTAGCTGTGTGACCTGAAGCACACTGCTTAACGTTTCTCTAACCCCCTTTTCTCATAAGTTGTTCTGAGGCTAAATGAGGCTAAATCAAGTGTAGTGAGTGGCAGGTGGAATGACTGGCACATGTTAAGTCCAAGGAAGCTCATGGCTTGGGCAGGTGGCATATGGCTTTAGGCACGTTCCTTAACCTTGTTCAACCTCTGTTTTCTTTTCTCGAGACAGGGTCATGCTCTGTCTCCCAGGCTGGAGTGCAGTGGTTCGATCATGGCTCACTGTAGCCTCTACCTTCCAGGCTAAAGCAATTCTCTTGCCTCACACCTGAGAAGCTGGGACTCCAGGCTCACCACCATTACTGACTAATTTAAAATTTTTTTTTGTAGAGGCAAGATCCCACTGTGTTGCTCAGGCAGGTGTCTCTAACTCCTGAGCTCAAGTGATCTTCCCACGCTGGCCTCCTAAAGTGCTAGGATTACAGGGAGCTACTGCCCCCTGGCGGCCTCATCTTCTTATTTGTAAAATGGAGATAGTAGTTATTGTGGGGATTATACTACACCTTTAGCCCAGTTCTGGGCACATCAAAATGTGGACTCACAAAGGGAGGGGCTCGCAAAGACAAGCCCCTTAGACAGCCCCGCCACTGTCGGACCTTGTCTTCTTTTGATCCAGCCCAAAGATTTGATGCAAGTTCTCGGATAGCCTTTAAAGTCTCAGAAGAGCATTTTTCCTTTGGTTTGAGCTCCATTAAGTAAATGTAACATTTAGATAGTGAATTACCTTTTTTCTTTTTTGAGACAGAGTTTTGCTCTTGTTACCCAGGCCGGAGTGCAATGGCGCGATCTCGGCTCACCGCAACCTCCGCCTCCTGGGTTCAAGCAATTCTCCTGCCTCAGCCTCCTGAGTAGCTGGGATTACAGGTGTGCGCCACCATGCCCAGCTAATTTTTGCATTGTTAGTAGAGATGGGGTTTCACCATGTTGACCAGGATGGTCTCGATCTCTTGACCTCGTGATCCACCCATCTTGGCCTCCCAAAGTGCATGAATTGCCTTTTTCCTTGTTGGACTCCAAGTTCTAGAATCCCAGTTCCGGAAAGACCCATAGATAAAGTCTGTGAGCCCAGCTCTGTCATTGTAGGCATGGAGAAAACGAGGTTCCCAGAGCTGAGAGCAGTGGACCAAGGTCGGCCCTGGACCTTGACAGGCTGAGGCAGCAGAGGGCAGCTGGAGGGGCTATTCCCTCCCCGGGGTCCCGTGGCTGCAGTGTTTTGCACTGCAAGCTTGGCTTTATATCTGTCCTGAGGCCTCATGAGGGCATCAGCCTGGACTCCCAGTAGAAGAGCAGAAGCCCCCGAATGTTCACTGAAGTAAAGCTGATGGATGTGGCATGTGACAGATGGTCAGAGAGTGTGACTCGTAGAGCTGTGCTGTCCGCTAGAACTTTTCTCAGTGCTGGAAGCGTTCCAGGTCTGCGTTGTCCAAGATCATAGCTGCTAGCACAGGTAGCTGCTGAGGGCTTGACATGACACTAGGTCACGGAGAAACAGAACTGACTTTTTTTTTTTTTTTTAGACAGAGTCTCACTCTGTTGCCCAGGCTGGAGTGCAGTGGTGTGATCTCGGCTCACTGCAAATTCCGATTCCTGGGTTCGATACAGATGTGTGCCACCATGCCCAGGGTGTTTTTAGTAGAGATGGGGTTTTACCATGTTGGCCAGGCTGGTCTCGAACTCCTGACCTCACGTGATCTGCCTGCCTCGGCCTCCCAATATGCTGGGATTACAGGCGTGAGCTGCTGTGCCCAGCTGGAACATAATTTTTAATTGCATCAATTTAAATTCAGGTGGATTTAAATTGATGCAATTAAAATCCTGTGGCTAGTGGCTACCTTTCAGGAGTATAATATGTAGGGAAATTTAAACATCAGATTTCACTGGTAGGTCTGTCGGGGGCAGGGTGTTCCTAAAGGAAGCTCCGAGGCTTTCTGGGGACTAGCCAGCTCTGGAACAACCATGCTGATGGAGGGGGACCTTGGCGTGGATACCAGCCAGCAGGCAGATAACTTGGCATGCTTCATTTGTAGGTAGATGTGTGAAACCCACAAGGATTTTTTTTGTGTTTTCGTTGCTTGCCATGTTCCTAGATGCACTACGAGGCAGCTGCCTGAGATCAGGACTTGTGTTGTACTATGTGGTACCATGAATGCCTGGAATAGTGGCTGAGGTCTAGTTGACAGGTCAATAGACAATAGCTGAATGGCTGTGAATTTTAGTATGTTATGTAGTTAGAATTATTTCCCCGAAGGGAAAAGACAGAGTGGGGCTCTGCCTTTGTTTTTGTTTTTAGATGGATTCTCACTGTTACCCAGGCTGGAGTGCAGTGATGGTGCAGTTGGCATCTCGGCTCACTGCAGCCTCTGCCTCCGCATTTCAAGCAATTCTCCTCTCCTCAGCTTCCTGAGTAGCTGTGACTACGGGCACCCACCACCACACTCGGCTAATTTTTGTATCTTTAGTAGAGACAGGGTTTCACTGTGTTGGCCAGGCTGGTCTCGAACTCCTGACCTCAAGTGATCTGCCTGCCTTGGCCTCTCAAAGTGTGCGGGATTACAGGTGTGAGCCACTGCACCAGGCCAAGCTCTGTGTTTGGTTTTATAATAGAATTAATGAAAAGAAAGAATCTGAGAATTTTTAAACAAAAAATTTTTAAACAAAAAATTTTTAAACATTAGCCAGGCGTTATTGTGGGATTATACTATACCTTTAGCCCGGTTCTGGGCGTGCACCTGTAGTCCCAGCTATTTGAGAGGCTGCGGTGGGAGAATCCCTTGAGCCCAGGAGGTTAGGGCTGCAGAGAACCATGATTGCACCACTGCACTCCAGCCTGGGCAACTATGTGAGACCCTGTCTCAAAATAAAAAACAAAGATCCACTCAAAATATCATCCAGATTCCTAATAGCATTAAATAGCAAGTGACTTCATGTTTCTGTCCTAAATGAATTAACGCTCAGAGCTTGTATTCTGGAGCATTCCATAAACGGATTTACAATGCTGGCTCTCTTGCTGCTAGGATGTGGGGACCCTGGGTGAAGATCCAGTCTTTGTAGCCCAGAGAGCCTGTGGGTAGGGAGGACTTTGTCTCCCCACTGTCCAGCCTCACCTTGTAAGTAGGCCAGGCAGCCTGGCATCGCCCTGGAATTGGCACCTGCAGCTGGCTGGCTCCCTGGTTCCAGTGAGACCAGAAGTGGCTTTCTCCTGTGTGACCCACCTGGCCTGCAGGGCATGCACCAGGGGGTGACCCCATCCTAGGCTCTCTTGCCATCCCACCCCTTGGCCTCTCACTCTCAGAGCCCTCCTAGGGAGGGGGATCAATGATGTGTACCCCCCTTGGACCCCGCATGTGAATAACTGGGGATGTCAGTTACAAATGCAAGTTTTCTGCATGCGAATAGTACCTCAGCACGGTCAACAAGATGCAGATCTCGGGAGATAATGGGGAAACTTGAGTCATCCCTTGATAGTGAATGATTATAAGGAGTCGCTACTTTTTTTTTTAAGGTAGGATAATTGTTTTGTAGTTTGCTTTTTTAAACCAACTTTATTGAGGTATATTTATAATGCATATACAAGAATATTTGAAACGTGCAGTTCACTGAGTTTCGATGAATGGGCACGCTGTGTAATGACCAGCCCAGCTGTGATGTCAAATATTTCCAAACCCACAAAAGTCCCCTACTGTTGGCCCCTGGCAAAAAGATCGGCTTTCTCTCACTGGCTGTGCCTCTTCTAGAATTTCGTGTGGATGGAACCGCATCGAGCTGGGCGCTGCGCCTCACTCCTGCGTCCCCGTGGCCCTGTAGCCCCCTGTTCCCTGCACACCACAGTTTCTCTTCACCAGTCAACAAAGATTTGGGTTCTTGTGAATGAAGTTCACAAATGCAGATTTCAATTCATTTAGGACAGAAATGTGAAGGCACTTGCTATTTAATGATATTAGGAATTTGGATATGTTAGGTGGGATCTTTATTTTGTGGTTATGTTTTTATTTTTATTCTGAGACAGGGTCTTGCTTAGTCGCCCAGGCTGGAGTGCAGTGGTGCAATCATGGTTCTCTGCAGCCCCAA
The DNA here is from genome assembly GCA_963575295.1 of Alouatta caraya. NCBI lineage: Eukaryota > Metazoa > Chordata > Mammalia > Primates > Atelidae > Alouatta > Alouatta caraya. The sequence goes on along the minus strand of CAUYUD010167362.1, from coordinate 19,090 downwards.
CCTCCTGGCCTCAAGGGATTCTCCCACCTCAGCCTCTCTCTTGAGTAGCGGAGACTACAGGTGCACGCTGCCACGCCTGGCTAATGCTTAAAAATTTTTTTGTGGAGACATAGTCTCACTTTGTTGTCCAGGTGGGTCTCGAACTCCTGGGCTCAAGTGATCTTGCCACCTCGGCCTCTCGAAGTGCTGCAATTATTGGCATGAGTCACCATGCCCCTTCTTTATGTTTTTTTTACAAGGAGCCTTTGTCTTTTAGAGGAAACGCTGACATATTTACGAATGTTGTCCTGGGAAGTCCCGGATTTGCCACAGAATAACCTGGTGTGGGGAGCACGTGGGCGTAGAGGCCAGAGGTGCCCTGAGCTGACTGTTTCAGGGCTGCTTGATGGGGACATGGGGGTTCACTCCCACCTCCCTCTACTGTAAGCATTTGATGTCTACCACAATAAAGAATAAAAGAAAACCAGGCTCCTGGCCCTCCACCCCAGAGCTACTGCCTGTAACTCCAGGGCTGGGGAAGGTCAGGGAGGAGGTAGGCCCAGGAATCTGCATTTTCCTCAACCTTCCTGGAGCTTGAGGGCCACTGTCAGAGGAGGGCCAGGCACCTGCCATGCTGTGCGGGTGCGTTGGCCTTCCATGGCTTCACCGCAGCCTTCCAGCTCTCCTGGTGCCTGTGTGCAAAGCCCTCTTGGCCCAGGTGGAACCCGTTCTTCCACCTGCCTGAGGGCCAGCCTGAGTGGTGTGAGTCTTAAAGTCCTGGAGGTGGGAACCCTTCTGAGTGTGGCTTGCGGCTCCCCTCAGTTCATCCTCTCCCGCAGAGGGGCGGCCTTGTCCTGTCACCTTGTCTGAGTTCATGCTGAGTCATGAATTCCTTTCATCATTGGTGTTCTGCAGAGAACATCATGTGATCCAATTCCAGATCCAATTCTGCCTTGCTGGGGGCTGGTGTGGGAGGGGCAGTCCTAGGAGGAGGGGCAGCCTGGTGCTTTCCATCAGGGAGGATCAGGCCGGCTCACTGCTAAGCCGGCCAGGCCGGCATAGGCATGGGCTCTGCTGGGCTTCATGCTTGGTGCTGGGTAAACAGTTTGCCCACTTACCGCGGGATGAAGCTGCTTGCCAGGGCTCTCCGTCTCTGTGAATTTGTAAGGCAGGAATCCTCCAGGAGGCTGGTGACTGGCCAGGGATGTGTGGGGCCCCAGAGAGGGTGTTTCGCTCCTATCCAGGCGGTTGGACCCAGGGCGGATCTCCCACCCTCTGGAGCCTTCACTACTGCCAGGTAGGATGACTGGGAATTTTTGTGCCCATCGTGTCCTGCTTTCGAGGCTGACTTGGCAGCCTGCCCCAGCGCCTTGGGCCACGTAACTTGGAAGAGTTTTTGGGAGGGATAGTAGGGCCGGGTGTTGGATGAGCTGTGTGTTTTGCTGGATTGAAGGTGCCCACTTAAGTGTCCATCCTCAGTGGAGACCTGGTACATTCTTTGCCTAGCGACCAGCGGAACCCTCCCCTAGGGACCAGCAGAACCCCCTGGGCTTTGTTGGATGAGGTGAGCCTGGCAGCCCTGGGCCTTGGGAATCTGGGCATCTGCAGATCAAGGCTCCTGCAAGCCAGCAGCTATGCTGGCCCACACCTGGCAGCCGGTATCCATGCCCTGCTTTGTCCCTAGGCAGGAGGTTGACCTGTGATTTTAGACCAGAAGGTTGGAGTGGGGGCCAGAGGGAGCTGTTCTGCACGACTGGCTGGTCCTGACAGTGCAGTGTTGAGCTGCTTACAGAGATGGCTTTTGCCTACTGTATTTCTCCTAAACTTTTCAGAAACTATGTTGAGTGGCTGTACACACCTCCTCTTTTGTGCCAGCTTTACTGGATTATAGTTCACATGCCATGCAATTCATCCACTACAGTGTACAAGCTAGTATATTTCAGTATGTTTACAGAGCCATGGGACCATGACCTCTGTCAATTTTGAAAGGGGTGATAGGAGGGTTTTTTGTTCTCCTGACATGGAGCTTCCAAAACCCTTGGGTTCTCTGGAGTCATAAGAGTGTCTGGTATGCTAATGAGAGGACTAGTGGCTGGGGGTCCTAGATAGCTTCAGGATGGAAGCTGGTCTCCAGAAAGACCAAGGCAGGATTAGGGAGAGGGTTAGTGCTTTCAGCCTTACCTTTCTACACCCCAGAAGGTAGTGGCAGACTTTAATTAAATTGTAGGACACCCACCTGGTGTTGGAGAGTTGGAGAAGCGGGGTTGAAAGAGACACTCATGTTTGTTATTAAAAGCCTGAGTAAAAACAGCTTGCCTAGGAATCAAATTGCTGGGTCATATGGTAATTTTGTGGTTATTCTCTTGAGGCACCTCCAGACTTGTTTTCCAAAGTGGCTGTGCCATTTCACATTCCCACCAGCAGTGTAAAAAGGATCAATCTCCCCATATCCTTGTCGGCCCTGGTTATTACCCGTCTGTTGAATTCTAGTAGATGTGCACTGTATCTCACTGTAGCTTTGATGTGCTTTTCCCTAGTGAGAGAAGATGATACTGAGCATGTTTTCATGTGTATTTTTAGAGAGTTGTCTAGTCAGGTCTTTTCCCTGTTTTCCAATTGGCTTAATTGTCTTTTTGTTATTGAGTGATGAGAAGTCCTTATATATTCTAGATACAAGTCCCTTCTCAGATATAATTTTTAAATGAAATATCTTTCCCAGTTCTAAAAAGTTGTCAGCCTGGGCAACATAGCAAGACCTGATCTCTACTAAAAATTTAAAAAATTAGCCAGGTACGTGGTAAGTGGGGTGTGCCTGTAGTCTCAGCCACTCAGGATATTGAGGCAGGAAGATTGCTTGAAGCCAGGAAGTTGAGGCAGCAGTGATCTGATTGCACCACTGTGATCCAGCCTTGGCGACAGATCAAGACCCTGTCTCTCAAAAAAAAAAAAAAAAAAAAAAATTGTGTTTAAAGTACACATAATATGTAACTTACCTTTAAAAAAATCTCCCATCTTGGCTGGGCACAGTGGCTCACACCTGTATTCCCAGCACTTTGGGAGGCTGAGGGGGGTGGATCACCTGAGGTCAGGAGTTGGAACAACTGCTGGCCAACATAGTGAAACCCTGTCTTTACTAAAACTACAAAAATTAGCTGGGCATGGTGGTGCACACCTGTAATCCCAGCTACTCGGGAGGCTGAGGCAGGAGAATTGCTTGAACCCGGGAGGCGGAGGTTGTGGAGAGCTGAGATTGTGCCATTGCACACCAGCCCGGGCAACAAGAGCAAAACTCTGTTTTTTAAAAAAAACAACTGCCATCTTAACTACATGTATATGTATATGACTAAGATGGCAATTACGTATTTATTTATTTGAATTGAGACAGGTGTTACTCTGTCTCCCGGGCCGCATGTGGTGGCGCAATCTCGGTCAGTGAGCCTCTACCTCTCTGATGCAGGGGATCCTCCTGCCTCAGCCACCTGAGTAGCTGAGACTACAGGCATGTGCTGCCATACCTGGCTAATTTTTGTAGTTTTCGTAGAGACAGGATTTCACCATGTTGGCCAGGCTGGTCTCAAACTCCTGAGCTCAAGGGATCTGTCCATATAATAGATATTTAATATCAATTATATATAATGACAAAATATGTAACATATTAAATATGTGTTCTACATATGTATATATATATATATTTATTTTATTTTATTTTTTATTTTTTTGAGACAGAGTCTTGCTCTGTCGCGAGACGCCACGCTGGAGTGCAGTGGCTCAATCTTGGCTCACTGCAACCTCTGCCTCCCAGGTTCAAGCAATTCTCTTGCCTCAGCCTCCCGAGTAGCTGGGACTACAGGCACATGCCACTGTGCCCAGCTAATTAAAAAAAAAAAATTTTTAGTAGAGACAGGGTTTCACTGTGTTGGCCAGGATGGTCTCGATCTCTTAACCTCGAGATCCGCCCGCCTTGGCCTCCCAAAGTGCTGAGATTACAGGCGTGAACCACTGTGCCCGGCCATATATATATATATTTTTTGAGACAGAATCTTGCTCTGTCGCCCAGGCTAGAGTGCAGTGGTGCGATCTTGGCTCACTGCAACCTCTGCCTCCTGGGTTCAAGTGATTCTCCTGCCTCAGTCTCCCGAGTAGCTGGGATTATAATTATAGGCACCTACCACCACACCCGGCTAATTTTTGTATTTTTAGTAGAGACAGGGTTTCACCATCTTGGCCAGGCTTGTCTCAAACTCCTGACCTCGTGATCCACCCACCTTGGCCTCCCAAAGTGCTGGGATTACAGACGTGAGCCACCATGCCTGGCCATATTTTTTTTTTGGAGACAATCTTGTGCTGTTTCGCAGGCTGGAGTGCAGTGGTGCAATCTCGGCTCACTGCAACCTCCACCTCCCTGGTTGAAGTGATTCTCCAGCCTCAGCCTCCCGATTTCCCTCTTGCCTCAGTCCCCAGCAACCATCATTTTACTGTTTATTGCTATGATTTTTGACTACTCTAGGTTGTTCCTGTAGGTAGAATCAGAATGTATTTGTCCTTTTTTTGTGACTGCCTGCATTAAAAATAATTAAAAAAAATAGAATGGACACAGAGACTTTCTCAAGCTCCAAAACCTCTAGCCGTCATTCCACTGAGTGTCATGTTCTGAAGGTTTATCTGTAGCGTGTGTCCATTCCCTTCCGTTTGAAGGCTGAATCATGTTCCATTGCATGGATGGACCACATTCTGCTTCTCCCCAATCTATGGATGGACACTAGGGTTAACCCCATGTTTTAGGTTGTGAATAATGCTGCGTGAACACAGCTGTGCACATATCCCTTCGAGACCCCGTTTCCAGTTCTTTAGGATATATACCCAGAAGTGGAATTGCTGGATCATTTGGTAATTCTGTTTTAAATTTTTCAAGAAATGACCATACTGTTTTCTGCAGCGGCCATGCCGTTTTACATTCCCACCAACAGTGCACGTCGGTTCCGGTTTCTGGACATCTTTGTCGGAACTTGTAACTTTCTGTCGTTTTTGATGGTAGCCATCCTAATGGATGTGAAGTGGTGGTCACTGTGGTTTGTGCTTTTCCCTGATGTTTAGTGATGTTGAGCGTCTTTTCATGTGTTTGTTTGTCAACTGTATTTTTTCTTTGTAGAAATGTCTACTCAAGTTCTTTGCTCATTTGTGAATCAGGTTTTTTTAATTGAAAATTATACGTATTGCTAAACTCTTTGTATATTTATTCATAGTTGAACAGAGACTTGTATTTAGCTGTAGTGTGTTTGTGTGTGTATACATACTGTGTGTACACACACACACACACACACACACACACACACACACACATATATATATTTTTTTGAGATGGAGTTTTGCTCTTGTTGCCCAGGCTGGAGTGCAATGGCATGAACTCAGTCACTGCAGCCTCCACCTACCAGGTTCAAGCGATTCTCCTCTCTTAGCCTCCCAAGTAGCTGGGATTACAGGTGCATGCCACAACACATGGCTGATTTTTTTATATATATTTTTTGAGACGGAGTTTCGCTCTTGTTGTCCAAGCTGGAGAGCAATGGCGTGACCTCAGCTCACCACAACCTCCACCTCCCAGGTTGAAAATATTCTCCTGCCTCAGCCTCCTGAGTAGCTGAGATCACAGGCATGCACCACCACACCTAGCTAATATTTTGCATTTTTAATAGAGACAGGGTTTCACCATGTTGATCAGGCTGATCTTGAACTCCCGACCTCAGGTGCCCCCCCAAAGGTGAAGGGATTACAGGTGTGAGCCACCATGCCTGGCTGAGGTGTAGTGTATATTATGTGCATGTTATATACTTGTGTATCTTTATAAGTATCCATGTATATATTTTTCAAATTTTCATCAGTATTCTGAAACTGATAACTAGCTTTTGGTGCTTGAAAAAGTCCCTCTGTCCATTTTTTTGCTTTTATTATTTTTGACATATAATAATTGTACATATTTATGGTATGGTGCGGTATTTTGATACATGTATGCAATGTGTATGCTTGGTTTTTTATTATTGAGTTTTAGGAGTTCTGTATAGATTCTGGATATTAATCCCTTATTGGATTTATGATTTGCAAGTAGTTTCTCCCATTCTGTGGAATGTGTTTATACTCTGTTGATATTGTCTGTCGATGCACAAATTTTAAAGTTTTTATGGAATACAATTTGTCTACCTTTTTTCTTTTGTTCCCTGTGCCTTTGGTTTCATAGCCAAGAAATCGTCACCAAATCCAATGTTGTAAAGCTTTAGTCTTATGCTTTCTTCTAAGTGTTTTACAGTTTTATGTTTTACTTTTAGGCTTATGACCCATTTTGAGGGTTTTTTTTTTTGTTGTTGTTGTTTTTGGTATATGGTGTTAGGTAAAGGTGCAACTCATTCTTTTGCTGGGAATATTCAGTTTCCCAGCACCATTTGTAGAAAAGACTATCTTTCCCCCATTGAAAGGTCTTTATACCCTTATCACCTAGATCATTTGATCATACGTATCACTTGAGTTTATTTCTGGGCTCTCTGTTCTACTGATTTTGATTCTTATTTCTGTCTTTATGCCAGTGCCACACTGTTTTGATTATTGTAGCTTTGTAGTAAGTTTTGAAATCAGAAAGTGTGAATCTTCCAGCTTTGTTCTTTTTCATGCGTGGCTATTTCAGATGTGATTTGCAAATATTTTTTTCCACTCACTGGGTTGTCTTTTTACTTTTTCTTCACTGTGTCACCCGGTTAGAGTGCAGGGGCATGATACCAGCTTACTGCAACCTCCGCCTCCTGGATTCAGGTGATTCCCTTGCCTCAGTTTCCCTAGGAGCTAGGACTACAGGTGTGTGCCACCACGCCCTGCTAATTTTTGTATTTTTTTTCCAGTGGAGACAGGGTTTCACCATGTTGGCCAGGCTAGTCTTGAACTCCTGACCTCAAGTGATCCACCCGCCTTGGCCTCTCAAAGTGCTGGGATTACAGGGGTTAGCCAGTGTGCCTGGCTGGCTGTCTTTTTATTTTTGATGGTTTCTTTAGAAGAACGAAAGTATTTAATTTGGTAAAGTCCATTTTATCTTTCTGATTGGTTGCTTGTGCTTTTGTTGTCATGTCTAAGAAGCCATTGCCAAATGCAAGTGACAAAGATTTACTCCATATTTTCTTTCTTTCTTTTTTTTTTTTTTTCCTGAGACGGAGTCTTGCTGTGTTGCCCAGGTTGGAATGTAGTGGTGTGATCTCAGCTCACTGCAACCTCCACCTCCTGGATTCAAGTGATTGTCTCCAGCTTCTCCAGTAGGTGGGACTATAGGTGTGCACCACACACCTGGCTAATTTTTGTATTTTCAGTAGAGACAGGGTTTCACCATGTTGGCCAGGCTGGTCTCAAACTCCTGAACTCAAGTGATCCACCCACCTCAGCCTCCCAAAGTGCTGGGATTACAGGCGTGAGCCACTGCGCCTGTCGTGTTTTCTTTAAAGAGTTTTATAGGATAGGTGCGGTGGCTCACGCCTGTAATCCCAGCACTTTGGGAGGTCGAGGTGGGAAGACCACTTGAGCTCAGGAGTTTAAGACCAGCCTGGGCAACAACAGGAGACTGCATCTCTACATAAAATTTTAAAAAATTAGCCGGGTGTGGTGGTACATGCCTGTAGTAGCAGCTGCTTGGGAGGCTGAGGTGAGAGGATTGCTTGAACCTGGGAGGTGAATGCTGCAGTGAAGTGAGTTAGAGGCCAGAGCACTGCACTCTAGCCTGGGTGACAGAGTGAGACCCTGTCTCAAAAAAAAAAAAAAAAAAGTTTTATAGCTTACAGGTTTTATAGTTTACATTTAGGTGTGTGACCTATCTTTTTTTTTTTTTTTCCAATTGAGAGCAGGTACTGTTTATTAACTGACCAGCTTAGAAAAATAATCATGGGAAACACTTTAGTTCATTCTTCTAAGAAGCCTGTTGATCTGATCCTCCCTGTTGCCAGCATCTCCACCTTCTACAAAATGAATGGTCTTTTTCTTCATTCTGCCTCGTGGAGAAGATAATTTAAAGGACCACAGGAAGTTATTTGCTTCTTTGAAGCGTTTTCCAACAGTATAGATTCCATGAATCAAAGCCTCCATGCAGATGATGCTATATTTACCAAGAGGTCAAGCAATCAAAGCGTTACCTGTCAAAGCAATTTGCTTCTTACTGATTCTACCATAACCACGCTTGTAGATTAGTTCATTTACTGACTTCAGATTTGGGTACCCCCATGCAATATATGGCTCTACAATCCTCAGCATGTTAACTTAACCCTTGTTGAGCTTCACAAAGGTTCCATTGAAGATTTGGCAAAAGCAAAGAAGCTGCAACACCTTTCTGGCCTTTGGGCTCGCACCATTGATACCTCTGATCCTGATGACAAAGGCCAGTTTGGGTTCTGCAGGTACATAGAAGTTGCCAGCTTTCCTTGCCATCCTTGCCATTCGAATCTCAGTTCTGTACATCTGCCTGTATTCCTTGTGATAATGCTTCGCTTTTTCATAGATAAGCTTCCTCCTTGCCTTTCGAAACATCTTTTGGGCAAACTTCTTTCTCAGGCGCTTGATCTTCAGCTCTGCGAAATTCCTTCGCTTTTTCTTAAGGGTTTCTGGCACAGCAGGAACTCTCTTCTTCTCTTCTACACCCTCCATGGTTCCAGCTGGAAAAAGAGCTCTTTTCTTTTTTGAGAGGGAGTTTCGTTCTGTCACCCAGGCTGGAGTGCAGTGGTGCGATCTCAGCTCACTGCAACCCCTGCCTCCCGGGTTTAAGCAATTCTCCTGCCTCAGCCTCTCAGCCTCCCAAGTAGTTGGGATTACTGGTGCCCACCACCACACCCAGCTAATTTTTGTATTTTTAGTAGAGACAGGGTTTCACGTGTTGGTCAGGCTGATCTCAAACTCCTGACCTCAAGTAATCCACCCACCTTGGCCTCCCAAAGTGCTGGGATTGCAGGCGTGAGCCAGCGAGTCTGGCTGACCTATCTTGAGTTAATGTTACGTGTGATGGGATCCAGCTCTGCACGTGGACACACCTCTTTATAGGCTGGGAAGCAGGTGTTAGAGCTGGAGTTGCTTGTGGTCACAGCTGGCAGGTGGAGGCTAAAGATAGCCACTGACCCTTTCTTTGAACTCTCTTTCCTGAGGGTCATTTGTCTCTGACCTCAAGGTCAGAAACAGAAAGCCCTTGAGCAATAATAAAACTAGGGCTCTAGGGACATCACTTCTCAGGGGCAGGCCATGCTGTGCACATGTCCACTCTTTCCCCTCCCCCTGCCGAACACCAGCCCCTGCCCTCTGCCAGCTTTTCTGTCCCCCTTCCCTCCTTCTCCCCAAAATGTTCTTCTGTGGCTTTAGCCTGTCCCATGGCACGTGACAGGCTCTTGGCTGTCCAGGCCTCTCTTGGGGTAGGTCCCCACAGGAGACCTTGCCAGGGCCATGCCAGACAGCCCAGATGTCTCTGTGCCCTGCCTTGAATTCTTTGGCCTCAAGGCTGAAGGCTCAGCTGTGGCAGGTGTGAGGCTTGGGTGAGTAAAGGAAAGCAAGTCCCTGGTTCAGGAGGGCCAGAGCATTGCTCTTGCTGGGCATGTGCCTGTGAGCCCGGGACCGGGAGAAGGCCCCACGGTACCTGTCCCCTTGAGACTTGTTGGCTGGGAGCCGGGAAGGCCTGTGGTGTGTGTGCTTTGCTGTAAAATGTATCACTGTGGAACTGGACCCTCTCCCAGAGTCCTGCGCTGTTCTGGAGCATCTCGGCCACCAGCAGGGGGCATGTTGGTTACAGACGCTGCCCCTCCCTCCTCTGCTGACAGTCCCCAGGCCTCCAGTTCCAGTCTTGAGCCATCACCTCTCGGGCACCCAGTGCTGCCCTGGTGGAAACAATCTGGACAGCGGTGGCATCGTAGCGGGTGGTCGCTGTGGCCTTGTAACTGGTGCCATTGTTTTCAGTAAGTGCCAAGCTCTGATGTTTGTGTGTTTCTTTGCTGTTTTATTGCTGTGTTCACTCAGGTGTCCCAGGTATTTGGAGCTCTGCTTTCACGATGGAGTTGCTTTTGATAATCTTTGGCGTCTCAGGAAACTACATCCTGTATGATTGACACTCTGTGCTTCCTTTAATGACAGGCAGACCTCGCCTTGTCTTATGCTTTATAAAAGCCAGGCTCTTAGAAGTGGTGACACTCATAAACCAGTCTGAAGTTGCTGAATTGACCCGTGTTATCTGAAATGTATTAGGAAGATTCTTAATTCACCCATATCCACTTGAATTCTTTTTTACTTGATTTTGCCTGTAACTGCTTCCATGTACCTAACTAGGTTTTTACCCATGTATCTTTTTTTTATTAAATAGAAATGGAGTCTCCCTATGTTGCCCAGGCTGGTCTCAAACTGTTGGGCTCAAGTGATCTTCCCGCCTCAGCCTCCCAAAGTGCTAGGATATAAACGTGAGCTACTGCGCCTGGCCTTTACATGTATTTTTTTGTTTTTGTTTTTTGAATAGCAAATAGTGTATTGGTAAGTACATGGTTTCAACGGGAGTAGTAAATTCACATGAACAGGGCTTACTAATCGTCAGAAGATCTGTGGCCATTAGTGCTGGCATGTAAAAATCTAAAATCACTCAGAGGCCAAATCTTAAAGAAGATTCGTCCTCTTACTAATCCGTATGGAATAGGTCCATAGTACCTGGAATCTGTAGAATTCTGATATTTTTTATTTTATTTTTATTTATTTATTTATTTTTTGAAGATGGGGTTTCACCATGTTAGTCAGGCTGGTCTTGAACTCCCAACCTCAGGTGATCCGCCCGCCTTGGCCTCCAAAGTGCTTAGATTGCAGGCGTGAGCCACCACACCCGGCCAGAATTCTGATATTTTTAAATATATTTAATGGAATATAGGATTGATTTAATTGAAGAGCATGTTTAGCTTTGTAGAAAGCTGCCAAACTCTTCCGAAAGGGCTGTGGCATTTGGCATTCCCGCCGGCGGTGAATGAGGGCACCTGTGCCGCACGTTCTCACCAGCGTGTGATCTTGTCCGTGCTTTGGGTTTAGGCCATTCTGACAGGTATGTCGGGGTGTCTCAGTGTTGTTTTAATTTGCAATTTCCAAATGGCGTACGGTGTTGAACAACTTTTTGTGTGCGTATTTGCCATCTGTATATCCTTTTACATCAGGTGTCTGTTCAGGTCTTTGGCCCCCTGCCCCTGCCCCCCCCACCTTATTTTTAGAGTCTTGCTTTGTCACCCAGGCTGGAAAGCAGTGGCGCAATCACGGCTCACTGTAGCCTCAACCTCCTGGGCTCCAGTGATCTTCCTACCTCAGCCTTCCAAGTAGCCATGACTCCAGGTGCACACCACTGTGCCTGGCTAGTTTTTTTTTGAGACTCAGTATTACTCTATCGCCCAGGCTGGAGTGCAGCCTCTGACTCCCAGGTTCAGGTGATTCTCCTGCCTCAGCCTCCTGAGTAGCTGGGATTACAGGCACCTGCTACCACGCTCAGCTAATTTTTCTTTTTTTTTTTTGAGTCGGAGTCTCGTTCTGTTGCCCTAGCTGGGGTGTACTGGTGTGAGCTCGGCTCACTGCTACTTCTATTTTTAGTAGAGATGGGGTTTCAACATTTCGGCGAGGCTGGTCTTGAACACCTGACCTCAGGTGATCCACCCACCTTGGTCTCCCAAAGTGCTGCGATTACAGGCATTAGCCACCACACCCAGCCAGTTTTTGTATTTTTAAGAGAGACAGAGTTTCACAACGTTGGCCAGGCTGGTCTCGAACTCCTGACCTCAAGTGAATTACATGTGTGAGCCACCTCACCTGGCCCATATTTTAATATTTAACTGGATTGTTTGTTTTCTTATTGTTGAGTTTTTTTTTTTTTTTTTCCCCCCAGAGATCAGAGAGTCTCACTGTCACCCAGGCTGGAGTGCAGTGGTGCAGTCTTGGCTCACTGCAGCCTCCACCTCCCTGGCTCAAGGGATTCTCATGCCTTAATCTCCAAGCAGGGATTCCAGGCATTTGCCACCACATCCAGATAATTTTAGGGGTTTCTTCTCGTTGGCTAGGCTGGTCTCAAGTTACCTTCCAAAGTGCTCGGATTACAGGTGTGAGCCACCATGCCTGGCCTCTTATTGTTGAGTTTTAGGAGTTCTTTGTGTATTTTAGATACAAGTTGTTTATTGGATATACGTTTTGTAAACATTTCCCTCAGTCTGTGGCCTGATTCCATTATCTTAAGAGTGTCTTTCTCAGAGCTGAAGTTTTAATGTCAGTAAAGTGGGAACTTCAGCCATGTAACTGATTAGGAGGAAGAAGGGAAGCCATGATTTTCAGCAGATGCCGAACTTGGGGTCCTCTGACTCTTGACATGGTTGTTCCTTTCAACTAGCTGAGACCCATGGGTTCACTGATGCCGGGGCTTGTCCTAGGTTGGGGGAGTCTGTGGAATAATGTAGGATGTCCCAGCCACGGAGACCTCTCAGCTCGGCAGTTCTCTCACTATTTACAGATAAAGACACTGGGGCCTTCCAGGCACGCACAGTGACCTAGGGGTGTGTGGCAGGTGGGGCAGGGACCCCTGTAGAGTACAGACCTCATCTCCTCGGCCATTTCGACCTGCCCTTCCTCCACCATGTGGCCTCCAGGATGTCAGGCAGGGCAGAGTCCTAGGCCCCCTGGCACAGTGGAACTCAGCTTCTCCCCACAGGCCCCATGCGCAGTGTGATCAGAAACATACTCAGAGAATGAGACTCTGGTTGGCTGTACTGACCCACTAGCCCCATACTCTGAAGTGCTCAGGGCCTGCTGGTCTGCCTACCAAGGGACATGCCTCCAGTCCCCATGGGGATGTGGGAGGGCTGCAACCAGTGCCTGGTTGGGCAGGGCTCTTAGTGACTCTGAAACTGGAGCTCCCAGGGCCATTGGGCCACCTGTCTCCCACCTCTGGTCGGGCTGAGGGATGTGTGGGCAAAGCTGCCAGCATGGGGACCAGGCCTCTGTCCTCAGGTGACTTCATTGTGCTTGCTGTCGCCTTCCCTTGCAGAAATTGGCTGAATTCCAGGAAACTTGCCCAGAGTACGTGCATCAAGTAGAAGCAAACCCAATGCATTTGCCATGAATATTTGATTCTCTAAAAGGCAGCGATGGGAGGTGGGAGAGAGACTTATTTAAACAGAGTTATACAGGAATAATTTATATAACTGCACATATTGGGAGTATTCAGTTTGAGCAGTTTTGACCTAGGCACAGGCAGACCTCCTTTCATTGCACTTTGCAGGTCCTGCTTTTTTTTTTTTTTTTTTTAGACGGAGTTTCGCTCTTGTCGCCCAGGCTGGAGTGCAGTGGTGTAATCTTGGCTCACCACAACCTCTGCCTCCCAGGTTCAAGCGATTCTCCTGCCCCCCAGCCTCCTGAGTAGCTGGGATTGTAGGTGCCTGCCACCATGCCCAGCTAATTTTTGTATTTTTAGTAGAGACAGGGTTTCACCGTATTGGCCAGGCTGGTCTTGAACTCCTGACCTCAGGTGATTCACCTGCCTTGGCGTCCCAAAGTGCTGGGATTACTGGCGTGAGCCACCGTGCCTGGCCAGGTCCTGCGTTTTTTACAAATTAAAAGTTTGGGTCAGGTGCGGTGACGTGTGCCTGTAATCTCAGTACTTTGGGAGGCTAAGGTGGACAAATCACCTGAGGTCAGGAGTTCGAGACCAGCCTGGCCAACATGGCAAAAACCCATCTCTACTAAAAATATAAAAAATTAGCTGCTCGGGAGCTGCCGCCGAGCCTGCCGCCACCGCCTCGGAGCAGAAGATGGCTGTGCCACCCACGTATGCTGATCTTGGCAAATCTGCCAGGGATGTCTTTGCCAAGGGCTACGGATTTGGCTTAATAAAGCTTGATTTGAAAACAAAATCTGAGAATGGATTGGAATTTACAAGCTCAGGCTCAGCCAACACTGAGACCACCAAAGTGACGGGCAGTCTGGAAACCAGGTACAGGTGGACTGAGTACGGCCTGACGTTTACGGAGAAATGGAACACCAACAATACAGTAGGCACCGAGATTACCTTGGAAGATCAGCTTGTACGTGGACTGAAGTTGACTTCCGATTCATCCTTCTCACCTAACACTGGGAAAAAAAATGCTAAAATCAAGACAGGGTACAAGCGGGAGCACATTAACCTGGGCTGCGACATGGATTTTGACATCGCTGGGCCTTCCATCTGGGGTGCTGTGGTGCTGGGTTATGAGGGCTGGCTGGCTGGCTACCAGATGAATTTTGAGACTGCAAAGTCCCGAGTGACCCAGAGCAACTTTGCAGTTGGCTACAAGACTGATGAATTCCAGCTTCATACTAATGTGTAAGTGTACTTGGGGCAGTGATAGAGGGGAGGGCAGTTGGGGGGGGGAGCCGGGGGTGGGGGCTGGTGTGTGTGTGGTAAGGGGATTGCTTTTCATTATTTTTTTTTAAAAGGAAGCCCAATTTTTAACCACTGTAAAATTGCCAACCACTGTTGGCATCAGATGACCCAGATGGCCTGGTGCTATCTTTCTGTTTCCCATCTACCCATTTCCTGAAGTGTCTTAGATCCTTTCCACTCTATGAACAGTAAATACTGCCACTGGTACACAGAGTGGCTGATTAACTATAGCAGGGACCCGGTGTCAGTCCAGAGCATGTCCTTTCCCTGCAGTTTTTGTTTTAGTTAACAAAAGAGCTCTCTTTCTCTGTCTAATGCTTGAGGTTTAGCCTGCGGGGCTTGATGACAAGTAGACATGGTAGACAAATGTAGGAGCTGATTATCTCAGTTACAAAGTATCTTCTCTGTACAGTGAAACTGTAAAAGTAACTATTGGACAGTATGGTGAAGGGAAACAGTGATTACAGGTTAGGAGAGAGCCCCTCGTAATCAAACTTGAGAATTGAAGTAGAGTGATGATTTAGGTTAAGGGAAACAGATTACATTCATGAATCTTGTTTCATCCATAAATCTTGTTTATTTAGTTTCATGAGGAATTAACCTGTGGCACAAGCTGGGTGCCGAGTTACCAAGTTTATTTCCTTCCACTAGAGGTCACTAGAGAAGTAACTTCTTAACACAAATAAATGATACTAATGTGTAAACTAATATTATTTTCATTAATAAATTCTTTTGAAAATTTTATCATTAATTTGGAATCTGTTACAGCTAAAACGTCACAGGAAAACCATAGACATGGACGATCTAGGTTGCCAGGGGGCGGGGAAGGTATGACTACGAAGGGGTGACTAAGGGAGTTTGGGGGAGGGAACTGTCCTGACTGTGGTCATGGTTACATGAATCTGTGTACCTGTGTTAAAATTAATAGGAGTGTATACCAAGAAAATATCTATTTTATTGTATGTTAATTAAGAAAAGGTGAAACATACAAAAAATTATAGGAAACATATCACATGGATAGAAATGTTTTTGGATGTAGAATTCTGATTGGCATGCCTTGGTTTGAAATTGGGCATTGGCACCAATTCTAGGAGGAACAATGGCTGTCAGCTACTTCTCCCACATATCTGAGCTTCAACATTTTTAATAAGCAACAAGTGGGTATGGTTTATTTTTGGAGCCAGCATGAAGACAGCTGACACAGCTCATCTGGGTTGCCCTGGTGCTTGCAGGGGCCTAGATGCATAACGGAAATTCTTTGTGCTTCATGTAGATGAATTTGAACAGTTCCCCTGTTTATGGTTTTTTGTTGTTTTTTTGAAGGTAGGGTCTCGCTCTCTCACCCAGGCTAGAGTGCAGTGGCACAATTTCTGCAGCCTCCACCTCCTGGGATCAACTGATACTCCCACCTCAGCCTTGCAAGTAGCTGGGACTATAGGTGCACACCACCACCACATCTGCCTAATTTTTGTAGTTTTTGTAGAGACAGGATTTCGCCATGTGGTCCAGGTTGTTCTTGAACTTGTGAGCTCAAATGGTCGGCCTGCCTCAGCCTCCCAAAGTGCTGGGATTACAGGCGAGAGCCACTGTGCCTCGCCTCTGTTTATGGTTTTGAAAGCTCTGTACAGGAAGGCAGTATTGTGTTGCTGGTTTTAAGATATTCTGAAAAGTTTGGTCTTTTAAAAACATGTAAGCCCGAGGAACTTTCCCATTTGAATATATTACTAACGTCTTTCAGAAACCTGTTATTTTTTTGACAGGCTGCTGTTTTGTTGTGGAATACTTGGGCTGTATAAAGAAGACAGGATTCCCTGTGAATCAGGCAGTGCCTGGGTCTCCCTGTACTTTCCGGAAATATAATGTCTGTCTAGCCAAATTTCATGGGGAAACAAGCATTTTATAATGTGTGGCTCACACGTGTAATCCCAGCTATCTGGGAGGCCGAGATGGGAGGATCCCTAGAGGCCAGGAGTTTGGGACCAGCCTGGGCAACATAGCAATACCCTATCTCTAAGAAAATTTTTAAAAATTAGCTGGGCATGGTGGCAACATGTCTGTGATCACTTGAGCCCAAGAGTTTGAGGTTGCAGTGAGCTATGATTTTGCCACTGCTCTCCAGCCTGGGCAACAGAGCAAGATCCCATCTCTGAAACAAAAAAAAAAAAAAAAAAAAAAGAAAATTTAGAATGTATTCTCTAATTTAGGGAGAGTGTCTTGTGAAGACTAGAGTTTTTGTTCTTAGGTCTGAAAGCCCTTTGCTGGATTCGCAGTTACCAATGCCGTTTCCACTGGCAATGTCCATGGTGATGAGGCAGAACTCATCAGAATTTGGAAGTCTGCCCCACCCAGCTGAACAGCCTATATACTCATATGCTGATCATATGTTAAAGATGCTTTTATGGTAAAGATGTTTGAGAGAGTCTAGGCAGCCTTGAAGACCATCTGATGCAAGGAGGATGGCCATTCCTTTTTTATAAATTGCAGCAATAAAATTTTTCTTAACTTTTTTAATCAAAGGAGCCTGAGCCCATGGTTTTAAAATCAGACAGTACAGAGTGGCTTATGAAAAGCAGTGATTCCAGCCTGCCTCAGCTTGCTCATCCCAGCTCTCCAGTGGCAGCCACTTGAACTGTTTCTGTTTTCTGTGGTTCCCTCTGTAGAGAAAGTTGCTTCTGACCAGGCACCGGTATGCACTGTGCGTATAAGCAACAATCTGAAAGCAGTAATGAGAGGCAGTATATGATCTGTGCAGCCCCCAGCCCGACAGAGGACAAGGTGTAGATCATAGGCTTTTTCAGTGGTAACAGTGACTGCATGGTGTGTATAGGCTGTTCAGCTGGGTGGGGCAAACTTCCAAATTCTGAGAGCTTAAGCAGGGCCCCCAAAGAGGAAGAGGAGGATTTGAATGACTGGAGAGGGGAAAGGGATATTCCCAGCAACTGGAGTCGTTCCGTGTGTTTAGAAGAGAGCAGGTAGCTTGGCCAGCTGGGGTTTCTTTCTGAATGTTTTTGAAAGAGGGA
This sequence comes from Alouatta caraya, assembly GCA_963575295.1. Lineage (NCBI taxonomy): Eukaryota > Metazoa > Chordata > Mammalia > Primates > Atelidae > Alouatta > Alouatta caraya. Next base: position 1,672 of record CAUYUD010167362.1, on the reverse strand, counting down.
GACATTTTATGATGTAGTAGAAAAGCTCCCTCAGTCCTGCCGGAACTGTGGATGTTGCAGCATGGATGGGCAGTATGCACAGGTGGACAAGTTGAATTGTGGGTTAAGCTCTTGAATTGCTGCTCCTCCAAAAGGCTGGGTCAGTGCCAACTCTATCCCCCAGTAGTAGCTGCAGCAGGTTGTGCCAAGGGCTCTAACTTGACTTCTGAGGCATATGTGCACCCCTGCCTTTCTTGCCATTTCTGGCTGTGTTCTCATTTTCTTCTCTTTCCATACCATTTTTTTTTTTAAGCCAGAGTCTCACTCTATCGCCCAGACTGGAGTGTAGTGGTGCAATCTCAGCTCACTGCAACCTCTGCCTCCTGGGTTCAAAAGATTCTCCTGCCTCAGCCTTTCGGATTGCTGGGATTACAGGTGCCCCCCATGACACCTGGCTAATTTTTATGTTTTTAATAGAGACAGGGTTTCACCATGTTGTCAGGCTGGTCTCAAACTCCTGACCTCAAATGATCTGCCCACCTTGGCCTCCCAAAGTGCTGGGATTACAGATGCGAGCCACCACGCCTGGACTTCTGTACAATTTTTATGGTAGAATCATTTATAAAAGTAATAGTAGCAGTAAAGACTAAATCACTCAGAATCTCACTGCTCTACTTGCTGCTCCTTTTTTTTTTCCTTATAGAGACAGAGTCTCGCTGTGTTGCCTAGGCTACATCCCTGGGCTCAAGCAGTTCTCCTGCCTCAGCCCCCCAAAATGCTAGGATTACAGGCGTGAGTCACTGCTTACTTCCTCTCCGCCAGCTTTTTCTTTTTCTTTGTTTTTGAGACAAGATCTTGCTCTGTCACCCAGGCTGGAGTGCAATGGTGCAGTCTAGGCTTACTGCAACCTCTGCCTCCCAGGTTCAAGTGATTCTCCTGCCTCAGCCTCCTGAGTAGCTGGGATTACAGGCGTGTGCCACCAGCCTGGCTAATTTTTGTATTTTTAGTAGAGACAGGGTTTCACCATGTTGGCCAGGCTGGCCTTGAACTCCTGGCCTCAAGTGATCTGCCCATCTCAACCTCCCAAAGTGTTGGGATTACAGGCGTGAGCCACTATGCCCGGCCAGGTGCGTGTTCCATTCTTATCAGGCTTCCTGTAATTGAGTATCTGTTTTGTGAAATTTGGTGAACTTCTGACTTCTTTAATACCAGTATTGGTTCAATCCATTTCTGGCATCCTGTTTTCTGGGAGACTTGGGTAGGTCTGGGCTGCAGCTCTCCTCCATGGGAAGCTCAGCATCTGTTCTGTGATCGTTTGCAGGAATGACGGGACAGAGTTTGGCGGCTCCATTTACCAGAAGGTGAACAAGAAGTTGGAGACTGCTGTCAATCTCGCCTGGACAGCAGGAAACAGTAACACACGTTTTGGAATAGCAGCCAAGTATCAGATTGACCCTGACACCTGCTTCTCGGCTAAAGTGAACAATTCCAGCCTGATAGGTTTAGGATACACTCAGACTCTAAAGCCAGGTATCAAACTGACACTGTCAGGTCTTCTGGATGGCAAGAACGTCAATGCTGGTGGCCACAAGCTTGGTCTAGGACTGGAATTTCAAGCATAAATGAATACTGTACAATTGTTTAATTTTAAACTATTTTGCAGCATAGCTACCTTCAGAATTTAGTGTATCTT
>CAUYUD010167357.1:0-25332 GCA_963575295.1 Alouatta caraya | reverse complement strand
ATAATCCCAGCTGCTCGGGAGGCTAAGGGACCAGAATGGCCTGAACCCAGGAGATGGAGGTTTTAGTGATCTGAGATTGCACCACTGCACTCCGGCCTGGGCGACAGAGCGAGACTCTGTCTCAACAAACAAACAAACAAACAAACAGATGAACAAAATCCCAAACAAAACAAACAAGAAAGCGCAAAACAAGATGTGAGATTTAAACCAAATCTATCAGCAATTGCATTAATACAAGTCAATCACATGCTCCAGTTCAAAGATTCTCAGGTTATCAAAAAAAAAAAAAAAAAAAAGGAAAATGACATGATGTGTTATTTAATAAGAGAGATTTTAAGCATAAAATAAAGTGTGAGTAAGAGGGCAGAGTATTAGCTTTCTATTTCTGCTGTAACAATTTACCACGAACTTAGTGGCTTGTGTGATATAAACAAGGTTTTACTGAACTAAAATCAAAATATTTTCAGGGCTGCGTTCTTCCTGCAGATTTTGGAAACAAAAACATTTTTGGCCAGGTGTGGTGGCTCATGCCTGTAATCCCAACAGTCTGAAAGGCCATGGCTGGAGATCACTTGAGCCAAAGAGTTCAAGACGAGTCTGGGCAACATAGGGAATCCCTGTCTTTACAAAAAAAATAACAAAATTAGATGGGTGCAGTGGCATATACCTGTAGTCCCAGCTACTCGGGAAGCTGAGGTGGGAGGATTGCTTGAGCCTGAGGTAGAAGCTGCAGTGAGCTGAGATTGTGACACTGCAGTCTAGCCTGGGCAACAACAGAGTGAGATCCTTTTTTTTTTTTTTTTTTAAAAGGAATCTATTTTTGGGTCTTTTCCTGCTTCTGGAATCTTCTAGAAGTTGCCTACATTCCCTGGCACATGGCCCTCTTCCTCCATCTTCAAAACCAGCAATGTTGAGCCAAGTCCTTCTCACATTGCATCATTCTCACCCCGTCACTTCTGCCTCTCTCTTTCACTTTTAAGGACATTGATGATTGTATTGGGCCCACCTGGCTAATTCATGACACTTTCCCTATTTTAAGGTTAGGTGAGCAGCAGCTATCTGCAACCTTAATTCGCCTTGGCTACATAACATATTCAACCAGTTCTGGGGAATTAGAATGTGGAGCATCAATGAGGGCCATGGGGAGGGAAAGATATACCATGAAAGTATTAACCAGCTGGGCGCGGTAGCTCACGCCTGTAATCCCAGCACTTTGGGAGGCCGGGGCAGGTGAATCACGAGGTCAAGAGATCGAGACTATCTTGGCCAACATAGTGAAACCCCGTCTCTACTAAAAAATACAAAAATTAGCTGGGCATAGTGGTGCACGCCTATAGTCCCAACTACTTGGGAGGCTGAGGAAGGAGAATCGCTTGAACCAGGGAGCTGGAGGTTGCAGTGAGCCGAGATCATGCCACTGCACTCCAGCCTGGTGACGAAATGAGACTCTGTCTCAAAAAAAAAGAAAGTATTAACCAAAAAGAAAGCTAGCATAGCTGTATTTCTTTATTTATTAGAGGTAGAGATTTTGCTACATCGCCCAGGCTCGCCTCAAACTCCTGGGCTGAAGGGATCCTCTTGCCTCAGCCTCCCTCCTAGCTGGGACTACAGGCATGTGCCACCACACTCAGCTTCAGTGTAGCTATGTTTATATTAGACACAACAAACTTTAAAAAGTCAAAAAAGGCCCAAATAAATAGATATGCCCTGTTCATGAACTGGAAGTCTTAATTTCATTAAAATGCCGATTTTCCCCAATTTAATCTGTGAATTCAATACAATCCCAACCAAAGTCTTAGCAGGAGTTTTTGTAGACAGAAAAGTTAAACATAAAATTTACATGAATAAGCAAATAAACTAGAATAGCCAGAGCAATTCTGAAACAGAAGAAAAAAGTTGGAGGATTCACATTACCTAATTTCAAAAATTACTATAAAGCTATAGTAATCAAGTCAGTGTGATATTGGTGAAAGAACAGATTATGTCTATATATGTGTGAAATACTCACGCAAATATGGTAAGTTGGTTTTTAACAAAAATATAAAGGCAATTCAAGGGAGAAAGGATATAGTTTTAAACAAATGATGCTGGAACAATTGGATAGTCATATGCAAAAAACCCCGAAACAAACAAACAACGCCCCCCAAGAAACTTTGACCCATATCTCACATATTTTACAAAAGTTGATTCAAAATTTATCATAGACATAAATGTGGAATCTAAAGGTCAAAACTTCTCAAAGAAAAGATAGTAGAACATTTTTGTGACCTTGAGTTAGGAAAAAGAGTTCTTAGATATAACACCAAAAGCAGGATCTGTAAGAGACAAAAATTATAAATTGGACTTCAATGGAACAAAAAACTATTTCTCTGTGAAAGACATGTTAAGAGAATGAAAAGACAAGCCACAAACTGGGAGAAGACATTTGCAAATAATATTATATGACAAAGGACCATGTATACTGAACATATAGAAAATATAAAGAACTCTCAAAACTCATACCAAAAAATGACCAGATTTTTAAAAATGAGCAGATTTGAACAGACACGTCATTAAAGACATACAGATGCAAATGAGCAAATGAAAAATTGTTCAACGTCATTAATCTTTAGAAAAATGCAAATTAAAAGCCCCGTGAAATACTACTGCATACCTAAATAGAATGGCTAAAAGAAAAAACCTGGAAACACTAAGAGCTCACATGCTGTATTGAAATTGGAACACTCTTTCACTGTTGATAGTAATGCAAAATGACATAGTCACCTGAGAAAACAACTGGTCAGTTTCTCATGAAGTTAAACGTACATTTACGATATCACCCAGCAATCCCACTATAGAGTTAAATAAAAACTCTCGCTCATCAGAAAACCTGGCCTGGGCATGGTGGTTCAAGCTTGCAGTTCGAGCACTTTGGGAGGCTGAGGCGGGTGAATCTCTTGAGCACAGGAGTGTGATACCAGAATGGGCAACATGGTGAAACCTCGTCTCTATCAAATATACAAAAATTAGCCCGGCATGGCAGTGTGTGCCTAGAGTCCCAGCTACTTCAGAGACCGAGATGGAAGAGTTGCTTGAGCCTGGGAGGTTGAGGCTGCCGTGAGCCAAGATTGCACCACTGCACTCCAGCCTCGGTGACAAAGCAAGACCCTGTGAAAGAAAAGAAAGAAAGGAAGGAAGGAAGGAAGGAAGGGAGGGAGGGAGGGAGGGAGGGAGGGAGGGAGGGAGGGAGGGAGGAAAAGAGAGAGGAGAAAGAGAGAAAGAGAGAGAAAGGAAGGAAGGAAACAAACTTGTAAATGACTATTTTTAGTAGTCTTTTTTCTTTTCTTTTCTTGTTTTTTTTTTCTTTTTTTCTTTTTTGAGACAGAGTCTCGCTTTGTTGCCCAGGCTGGAGTGCAGTGGTGCAATCTTGGCTCACTGCAGCTTCAGTCTCCAAGGTTCAAGCAATTCTCCTGCCTCAGCCTTCTGAGTAGCTTGGACTACAGGCATGTGCCACCATGCCTGGCTAATTTTTTGTATTTTTAGTAGAGATGGAGTTTCACCATGTTGGCCAAGCTGGTCCCGAACTCCTGACCTCAAGTGATCTACCCGTCTTGGCCTTCCAAAGTGATAGGATTATAGGCGTGAGCCACCATGCCCAGAAGAGCTTATCTTTTTATAGTGGAAATAAGACAAACAGAAACAGCTTCATATTTTGGGTCAGAAAAATATAAGAATATTATCTAAGGATCCTTCAAGTAGCAATTGCTAAACAAATTTGCCACACTTATGTAGTAGAAAACTACCTAGCAACAAAAAGAACAACTCATTGACACATGTAACCACATGGATGAATTCCAAAGGCACTCTGCTAAGTGGAAGAAGCCAGCCTCAAAAGAGTATATACTCCATGGTTCCCTTTATAGGATATTCTGGGAAAGACAAAACAATCATCAGTGGTTGCCAGGGATTAGCGGGAGGGAGGAGGAGGCTGTCTATAAAGGGAGAGAGTGAAAAAGATTTTGGGAGTGATGGAACTGTTCTGTGTCTTGCTTGTGGTAGTAGTTATACAACTCCATATATTTATTAAAACTCATGGAACGATTCCGAAAAGAGTGAATTTCACTATTTGTAAAACAAATAAAATAAAAATGGACTTTAAGGCAAAAAGCAATACTAGACATACAGAGAGTTACATTGAAATGTGAAAGGCCAATTCATCAGGAAGAATTACAGATTTCTAAACTTGATTTATCTAATAATTTATCTCAAAATATAATAAAAGGTAATTTGACAGAATGACAGGAAACATAAATAAATCTATAATTATCCTGGAAGACTTATTTTTAGTTTTTGAGACAGGGTCTCATTCTGTTGCCCAGGCTGAAGCGCAGTGGTGTGATCACAGCTCACTGTAGCCTCCAATACCTTCTGGTCTCAAATGATCCTCCCACCTCAGCCTCCAGAGCAGCTGAGACCTCTGGCAGGCACCACCATGACTGGCTAATTCTTCTTTTTATTTTTTGTAGAGATGGAGTCTCACTATGTTGCCCAAGGCTGGTCTCAAACTCCTGGGCTCAAGCCATCCTTCTATCTCAGCCTCCAAAGTGCTGGGATTACAGGTGCGAGCCATCGTACCCAATCTATCCTGGAAGATTTAAAAAAATCTCAGATACCTCAATAGTTGACAGAAGCAGCAGCAAAAGAATCACCAATGATGTAGAAGATCTGACATCATCATTAGCAAATAGAAGTCAGGTAAATATTCAGAACACTGCTCTCAATAATTTTTAGAATAAACATTTTTTGAGTGTGCATATTATATGTTTTAAAATTGACTATACTCTGGGCCATAAGTAAAAAAGTTAGTGTTGAAATCAGACAATATTCAGTTTTTGAACAAAGTATGATTAGGCTAAAAATCAATGACAAAAATGTAACAGAATAATCTCCCCAATTTGGAAATTAAGAAATATACCTTTAAATAATGAATCCAGGAAGAAATAATAATAAACATTTAAAAATACTTGAATTGAACAATAATAAAAATACCACATTTGAAAACTTCTCATTGTAGCTAAAATAGTACTTACTGATACATTTATAACCCTTAATGGATATACTGTAAAGGGGCCCAAAATAAATGAGCTAACATCCATCTTAACTAAGTAGAAAGGAATAATAAACCATAGAGAGTGAAAAGAAGAAATAATTACAACAGGAGAAATTATTGGAGGAGAAAATAAATCCATGCCAGCAAGGTTTAAGACAGCCAGAAATTGTTCCTTCAAAAAAGATTAATAAAATTGACAAACCTTTTGTGAGACCGACCAAGGAAAGAAGAAAAATGGTGCAAAAAATTGAGGAGTAGAGAGGGGACGTAACTTAGAGACTGTAAAAATTCACAAAATAATAATAAATCATCACGAACAACTTTATGCCAAAAATCTTAGGTGAAACAGGCATATTTGGCTTGGTGTGGGGGCTCAAGGCCGTAATCCCGGCACTTTAAGAGGCCAAGGCAGGCAGATCACCTGAGGTTAGAATTTTGAGACCAGCCTGGCCAACATGGTGAAACTCTGTCTCTACTAAAAATACAAAAATTAGCTGGGTGTACTGGCAGGCACCTGTAATCCCAGCTGCTTGGAAGGTTGAGGCAGGAGAATGGCTTGAACCTGGGAGGCAGAGCTTGCAGTGAGCTGAGATCATGCCACTGCATTCCAGCCTGGATGACAGAACGAGACTCTGTCTCAAAAAGAAAAAAAAAGCATATTCCTGGAAAAAAATAACAAAGCTAAATGTGGGCTGCAAAACAGGTTGTGGTTATGGCTGTACAACTCAGTAAACATACTAAAAATTATGGAATTGTACATGCAAAGTGGTCAAACTTTATGGTGTATAAGTGATACATTAGTAAAGTTATTTAAAGTGAAAACCGACTTTAGAAGAAAGGGCAAATCTGAAAGTCTTATAATCATTGCAAAATTTGAGTTAGTAACAAAAAATCTTGCCACAGATGAAATTTTAGGCCCAGATGACTTCCCTGGAAAGTGCAACCCAATATTCAAGGAACAGATCATTTCAATCTTATACAAACTTTTTAGAAAATAGAAAAAGAGGTGCCATTTTCACTCATTTCTGAGTTGTCACGACCTTGATAACAGACTCTGACAAGGATAGCATGAGAAAAGAAAATTACAGGCCAATCTCACACAGATATAAACATTCTAAACAAAATATTAGCAGATAGAATCCAGCAATATATTAAAAGGATAATATATAATCACCAAGCTGGATTATTCTGGGAAACTAGGGTTGGTTTAACATTAGAAAAACAATTAATGTAAATCGTCACATTAGTAGATTAAAGGAGAAAAAGCTTGTGATCTTCATTTCAGATGATGCGGAAAAAGCATTTGATTAAATTTAGTGTCCATTCATAATAAAAATTCACAGCCAAATAGGAATAGAAGGGAACTTTCATTTATTTATATTTTTACATTAGAGATGGGGTCTCACTATATTGCCCAGGGCTGGTCTTGAACATCTGGGCACAAGCGATTCTTCTGCTTTGGCCTCCCTAAGTGCTGGGATTATAGAAATGAGCCACGGCACCCGGCAGAAGGGAACTTTTAAAAAGCCATGGAGAAGGTAACTACCAAGCAAAATACAGTAGAACAAAAGAAACAAAGCTTTAACAAGCAACATAACAGAGTAACTTCACTTTCTCTCTGAGATGGGGAACAAGATAAGGATGTTTACTGTGGTCACAACATTGAACATTGTACTGGAAGTTCTAATTGTCACAGTAACATAAGAAAAACAAAATTAAAAGGGAGGAACAAAACTTTCATGTAGATGATACGATTATGTTCCTAGAAATTCCTAAAGAATATACAGTTCAAATATTAGCATTAATGAATTTTTGGCCTAGAATTAAAAAACCAGTGTACAAAAATCAGTTATATTTGTATACACTGTTCATTAGAAAATGGCAAATATTTAAATATCATTTACAATAACGTTGAGAAATATGAAGTACCTCAAAATACCTGTGCAATGCCTTTACCAAAATAAATTTAAAACATTATTGTGAAAAACTAAAGCATACCTAAATAAATGAAGAAATATACTGTGCTTGTGGATTAGAAGACTCAAAATCATAAATTAGAATTTCTATTAAAAATTATGACTAAATTTAATGCAATCCCTGTCAAAAATCGAAACAGTTTTTTAGTTGGAACTTCATAAGCTGATTCCAAATGTCTATGAAAATGCAAAGACCCAAGAAGAGCCAACATATCCATAAAAGAGAACATGGTGAAGTAGTTATTTTACAAGCTACAGGGAGTTATTGTAAAGCTACAATAATTAAAACAATATGGTATTGGAGCAGAAATAAAGAGACAGATCACTGGAACTAAGTAGACACCCAGAAACATTTATGGTGACTCTATATGTGCTAGATTTGGCACTGCAGAGCAGAGGGAGAAAGAATGGTCTTTCCAATAGTGTTACCGGCTGGGCACAATGGTTTACAGCTGTAATCCCAACATTTTAGGAGGCTGAGATGGGGATCACCTGAGTTCAGGAGTTCAAGACCAGCCTGGCCAACGTGATGAAACCTTGTCTCTATTAAAAATACAAAAATACAGGCCAGGCGTGGTGACGTACGCCTGTAATCCCAGCTACTTGGGAGGCTGAGGCAGGAGAATCCTTTGAACCCAGGAGGTGGAGGTTGCAGTGAGCCAAGATCTCGCCATTCCACTCTAGCCTGGGTGACAGAGCAAGACTCCATCTCAACAACAATAACAAAAAATAGTGTTAGCATAAGTGGGTATCCAGATGGGAAAAAAAGTTGGATTCCTATCTAATAGCATTCATAAAAAGAAAATTTCTACGTGGATAGAAGCCCCAACTATGAAAGTGGGAAGAAAAGTTACTAATAGGAGAATTTAAAAAATGGTATCGGAGTAGACAAGGATTTTTTTCTGTATAACACAAAAAGTTTTTGTCCTTATTTTCAGGAAAAGACTTCATATTTGACTGCGTAAACACTAAGAACTTCTACTAACCAAGACTTTATAAAGAGTCTTAAAAAGAAGCCACAGAAAAAAAGATACTTGCTGCAGCACCTATAATATACAAAGGACAGGAACCTAGAACATAATAAGAACTTCTACAGATCACTGACACAATCAGCCTTCTCTAAATGGTCAAAACCCTTAAATAAAAGAGAAAATATAAAAAGCCAACAGAAATAGAAAAAAAATTGTTTAACCTTCAGAGAATAAGGGAAATATGGGAAATGCAAAATGAAACCACTGCGAGATACCACTACATATTCACCAGTTGGAAAAAAATTAAAAAGTCTGACAACCACCTAAACACTTAAAGAAATAAGTAACAATTCTCCACAAACTCTTTTCTTAAAATATATTTTTTATCGTACTTTAGGTTCTGGGGTACATGTGCAGATCATGCAGGATTGTTGCATAGGTACACACATGGCAATGTGGTTTGCTGCCTCCATCCCCCCTTCACCTATATCTGGCATTTCTCCCCTTGTTATGCCTCCCCGACCTCCCTACCCCCTGCTGCCCCTCCCTTAGTCCCCTCCAATAGACCCCAATGTGTGATGCTCCTCTCCCTGTGTCCTTGTGTTCTCATTGTTCAACACCTGCCTATGAGTGAGAACATGCGGTGTTTGGTTCTCTGTTCTTGTGTCAGTTTGCTGAGAATAATGGTTTCCAGATTGATCCATGTCCCTACAAAGGATATCAACTCATCATTTTTTTATGGTTGCATAGTATTCCATAGTGTATATGTGCCACATTTTCCTTGTCCAATCTATCATTGATGGGCATTTGGGTTGGTTCCTGGTCTTTGCTATTGTAAACAGTGCTGCAATGAACATACATGTACACGTGTCTTTATAATAGAACAATTTATAATCCTTTGGATATATACCCAGTAATGGGATTGTTGGGTCAAATGGAATTTCTATTTCTAGGTCCTTTAGGAATCACCATACTGTCTTCCACAGTGGTTGAACTAATTTACCCTCCCACCAAGAATATAAAAGTGTTCCTATTTCTCCGAATCCTCTCCAGCATCTGTTGTCTCCAGATTTTTTAATGATCATCATTGTAACTGGTGTGAGTTGGTATCTCAATGTGGTTTTGATTTGCATTTCTCTAATGACCGGTAATGATGAGCATTTTTTCATGTTTGTTGGCCTCATATATGTCTTCTTTCTGTTCATGTCCTTTGCTCACTTTTGAATAGATTTGTTTTTTTCTTTGTAAATCTGTTTGAATTCTTTGTAGATTCTGGATATTAGCCCTTTGTCAGATAGATTGCAAAAATTTTTTTCCCATTCTGTCAGTTGCTGGTTCACTCTAATGATTGTTTCTTTTGCTTTGCAGAAGCTCTGGAGTTTAATTAGATCCCATTTGTCTACTTTGGCTTTTGTTGCCAATGCTTTTGGTGTTTTAGTCATGAAGTCCTCGCCTATGCCTACGTCCTGAATGGTTTTGCCTAGGTTTTCTTCTAGGGTTTTTATGGTGTTAGGTCTTATGTTTAAGTCTTTAATCCATCTGGAGTTAATTTTAGTGTAAGGCCTTTGTTTTTTTCTAACTTTCCATTTATATAATTGTGGAGGCTCGAAGCTCCATCGGCTTTCCCAGAGCCTCCACAAAGAGGTTCTCACCCGCCCCCTACCCAGGTGACTCATCCAGGAGGAAGGTCTAACAAGGAAGAAAGACGTCTGAGGCTTGGACCTGGGTGGCCACCTTCTGCCGAAAGATCTGTGCCCACTACGCTCATGCCACAGTGCAGGCCCCAGAACATGGATGCCTGCTCCCTTGCCTGAGACTCTAACTTGGATGCTGTTAAGAGATGCAACTCCGGGCTGGGTGCTGTGGCTCATGCCTGTAATCCCAACACTTTGGGAGGCTGAAGTGGGCAGATCACCTGAAGTCAGGAGTTCGAGACCGGCCTGGCCAACACGGCAAAACTTAGACAGACGTGGTGATGTGCACTTGTAATCACACAGCTACTCGGGAGGCTGAGACATAAGAATCCCTTGAACCCGGGAGGCAGAGGTTGCAGTGTGCTGAGATCGGACCATTTCACTCCAGCCTGGGCGACACAGCGAGACTCTATTTCCAAAAAAAAAGAAAAAAGAAAAGAGGTACAGCTCCTCCCACCTCTTCTCCCAGCTCCCAGTTTCCCGCCCAAGGTGAGGCAAGCTGCCAGCAACCATCTCCGAAGTCCTTAGACTCCTCGACTAGCTTCAATCCTCCGAGGTGCCTTCTGGCTTTCAGATCCTTTGATGACACGCAGACCTCCAGATCCGGATTTGAATCATGGTTCAGTTCAAACCTCCAGGGCATCATCTCCCACACCACACACTGTGTTAGGCACTGCTGACGACACAATTCATCTCAGTCCTCACCGCCCTTACCCTTCCCCGCTCTGAGCCGCCGTTCCCACTGGGTCTTACTGTGTTGTTAGTTATGCCTCGTACATAGGAGTAGTAAGGTTAGATGACTTGACACACCCAGGTATTCGATTCCACACCGTGAAGCACGTTCACTTCCACTGTTTCTTCTGATTCTTACAGTACGTGAGCAGGGCAAGGCAGGCACTAACCTATCTTCCAGAGGTGGAAACCTCAGCTCAGAGGATACAGAACTGTATGAAGGGACCACAGCTGGTAAAAGATACAGATTCCTTAACTCCTAGAGTTCCTTATTATTTTCTTTCTTTATTGAGATGGAGTCTCCCTCTGTTGCCAGGCTGGAGCTCAGTGGCAAGATCTTGGCTCACTGCAACCTCCACTGCCTGGGTTGAAGCAATTCTTCTGCCTCAGCCTCCCGAGTAGCTGAGACTATAGGCGTGCACCACCATACCCAACTAATTTTTATATTTTTAGTAGAGACAGCGTTTCACCATGTTGGGACGGGATGGTCTCCATCTCTTGACCTCGTGATCTGCCCGCCTCGGCTTCTGAAAGTGCTTGGGTTACAGGCGTCAGCCACTGTGCCTGGACCAATCCCTTTATTTTCACACCATCTAAGATTTCTAACGATCATCACAAAACTGCAGACGCCTTTCAAAACTACCATGTCACAGGTTTTCTAATCAGCTCACTCTATTCATCAACAGCAACCAAGGAAACACCCCCGGTTATCCCAGGCGAAGTCACTGAGTGGTCCTGCGCTTTGTTTTCTGAAACCACTGGGGCAACTGGCCATGCCATGGGGGAGGCCCTGCCCAGGCCTGCATCTTCCAACATTTTTCTTCTCTGTAATATTTTGAACTGATTGTGTGACACAAGTTGGTTCTCTCCAGCTGCCTGTGGGTGTTCAGTTGGCTTCAGGGTTTAAGGTGGGGGAGGAACTCACTCTAAGAAGTTCATAGAACCTTCTAGCCATTAACCAATGACTTCTCCTCGTGCAACTGAGAAAGCCACTCCTGCCAGCAGCAACCCACCTGCACATGAGGTACAATGCACTTTAATTTTATAGGGTTCTGGAAGAATGTGCGTCTGTATGCAGAACATTGCTTGTGTGTAACACAGCATGTTTCAAAGAAGTAAAATACTTGGAAGATGAATACTGCATAAGAAATTCCCACAGAAATAGGAAGGGGCAGGAGAAAAATAACTTTGCAGGGCGGAGTGTGGTTTCCAGCTCAGCTTCTGACTGTGTGACCTTAGAACTTCAGGACTGTAACATATAATGGTTTTTTTTTTTTTGTTTTTTTTTGTGATGGAGTCTCCGTCGCCCAGGCTGGAGTGCAGTGGTGTGATTCAAGCAATCCTCCTGCCTCAGCCTCTGGAGTAGCTGGGATTACAGGCGCCTGCCACCACACCTGGCTGATTTTTTTTTTGTATTTTTAGTAGAGATGGGGTTTCACCTTGTTGGCCAGGCTTGTTTTGAACTCCTGACTTCAAGTGATCCTCCCGCCTCAGCCTCTCAAAGTGCTGGCTCACGCTTGGCCTAATGGGGCCATTTAAAACAAGCTATATCAAACAAGTCATCCGTATTTAATAACCAACGGTATCATAGATTAGGAAGATCCTGTTCCCCAGAGTACCTAACCACCTCGAAGTGAATAGAAGACAACAGCCCACCTGTCCAAACGGCCATGATGCTTACAGTGTCTTGGGAGTTAGTATCTGGAAAATGATTCAAGGAAACAGACACTTTTAAAGAGGACAGGGACATGCAAATTATATTACAGGCAAAGTGTCAACTCTTTCGCTGAGGTCATCTGAAGCTTTATATAAACAAGTCCAAAAGTATATTATGTAGCTTAATGAAAACATAAATTGCATTTACACGATTTTGATCATAGTTTCGTTATTCCACATTGAGATCCAACTGGGATCAGGGACTGGGTGGCAAGAAGGGGAGGGGATGTGTACGGCATGCGTGTTACTCCTCCCCCGCTTCTGTGCACATCAGACGGAGTTAAGGTGCTTCCTTTTTCTCCCGTCCCTCCCTCCCACCACCACCCAAAGTCCATCTCTTTTGTAAACAGCATGTAAACATATCAATCGCCACTGGGACTTTAAGAACGCCTCCCAGGCATAAGCTGGGAGTGCACTGTCACTGCGGATACTAGCCCCACCGCGCAGGTGGCAGAGTCCATGGGGCACATACGTGGAACGGCTGGGGGAACCACTGAGGCCCTGGCTGAAATGACTGTACCGTTTGAGCAGCACTCAAGTGCACTGGTTGTAGAAATGTATTCTGACCTTTAGAGAGCGAAGGTTAAATGAAATACAGTGGGGGCCAAAGCCGTGGAGTCATTCTTAGTCAAAGTTTAACACAGGATTCTACGAAGGGTTAGAGGGGAGGGGAGGAAAACCCATTTACGGAGTATCTCCTCTGGCCTGCACTCTATGCTAAGCATACTTAAATCCTTAGAAATCCTCCCAGCAGAAGGCCTTGAAGGGTGCATGTGTATGGCTAATTTTACAGCTGTGAATGCAGGTGCTGAGAGGGTCTTGCCCAAGGTAATGAACGTCAAATGCAGGTATGTGAGGCCCCCTGGTGTTTTTGCTATGTCACGCTTCCACAAAACATGTACTTGTCCTTATCATACTGGAAGAATCCAAGAGAGATTAGAGACAAGACACTGTCCTGCTGAATACATTGGCCTCTGCCCTCTATGTTCTGGAATTCCCCAGAGCTGGGCAAGGCTTCCCGTCCCCATCTCTGTCTTCTGACTGCTCGCCCTGCGTCTGCTTTGTAACAAGCTCTAGCAGACACTCGCTCTCCTTCCTCCGCAGGCCCAGCCACCTGCCTTGCTGCCAATGTTTTATTTGACCCTCCTCCCCTCCTCTCCTTTTTAATAAACACTTTAAATTCTTGTTGGGAAGAGGATATGGGATGCCAAATTGGATTAGTAAGTGAGAACTCAAAATCAGAATTACACAGATCAGATTTTACCCCAGTCAATGCAAACAGAACAACAAAACCTTAACATATTTAAAACAAAAACACATGATTACACTTCTGCTATGCTAAACTTACAGTGAAACCTTAATTAGCCAGGCCTCCACTAATTGGTACTCTGAATAACTGGAATTAATTTTTTCTGAACTCTATTTTTAAGCAAAAGAAGCAATTGACAGCTGAAGTGCACCCGCTGCTGACTAGACCGAGCAGATTCCAGGCTATGTCCTGGAGCTGGGCTCTGTCGTCCGCCCCTTCCATAACCTCGTCTTTCTCCAGCTGGGAAACTCTTTTATGTGCCTGTTAAGTTTTATTTTAAATACCTTTGCAATGGAAAATGTCTTTCCAAACCGCAGAGTTTGTCCCATTTTCCTTTAAAATCCGGGATACCTTTATATGTATCTCCCTGTATTCCAGCGCGCCCCGCTCTAAATGGCCATCATGCTGATATATCTGTTTTGTTGTGCGTGTTACAAGAGCACAGCACAAAGCCGGTGCTTAAAGATTGCCTGTTTCAAATAATAACTGAGGGAATAAAGGGAAAACAGAGATCTTTTCTACATTCTTTTTTTTTTTTGAGACAGGGTCTCCCTCTGGTGCCCAGGCTGGCATGCAGTGGCACAATCTTTGCTCCTATAACCTCTGCCTCCCAGCCTCAAGCTATCCTCCCACCTCAGCCTCCCAAGTAGCTGGGACTACAGGCGTACACCACCATGCTCAGCTAAGGGTTTTAAATTTTTTTGTAGAGATGAGGTCTCACTATATTGCCCAGGCTGGTCTTGAACTCTCGAGCTCAAGCGATCTTCCTGTCTTAGGCTCCCAAAATGCTGGGATTGCAGGTGAGAGCCACCACACCCAGCCCTTTCTATATTCTGCCTCCATCTACACTGCTGTGCTTTGGTGCTGAATTTCGGAAGGATGATACAGCAGCCCCCTTAGCCTAAGTTTCAGCTACCTACCATCAACTGTGGTCTGAAAATATTAAACGGAAAATTCCCACATAAACAATCAATACATTTTAAACTGTAAGCCATTCTAAGTAGCTATGAAATCTGTGGCATCCCACTCCATCTTTCCCAGGACATGAATCATCCCTTTGTCCAGCCCATCCATCCACGTGCTGTCTACACTGCCTGCCAGTTAGTCACTTAGAAGTCATCTCAGTTATCAGATTAAAAAACCCTAGTGTACATCGGCGGGGCACGGTGTATCACTCCTGTAATCCCAGCACTCTGGGAGGCTGAGGTGTGTGGATCACGAGGTCAGGAGATCGAGACCATCCTGGCTAACACAGCAAAACCCCGTCTCTACTAAAAATACACAAAATTAGCCGGGTGTGGTGGCACACGCCTGTAGTACCAGCTACTCAGGAGGCTGAGGCAGGAGACTTGCTTGAACCCAGGAGGTAGAAGCTGCAGTGAGCCTAGATGACGCCACTGCACTGCAGCTGGGACTACAGGCATGCGCCACCACACCCAGCTAATTGTTTGTACTTTTAGTAGAGATGGAGTTTCATCACGTTGCCCAGGATGGTGTCTATCTATCCCTTGACCTGGTGATCTGCCCGCCTCAGCCTCCCAAAGTGCTAGAATTACAGGCATGAGCCACTGCACCCGCCGTCATTTTATAAACTGTCAATCAACCAGAATATGCACTTCCCTTGAGTTTCAAAACGTGGTGAATCTTCTTGGGGTAATCTCTTTTTTTCCCCTTTTTAAAAAATATAACACAATAACATCAAACAATCTCTTCTTTTTGAATGTGATCACCTTAGAGATGGAAAACATGAGACTTGAAAATGGGATCTTCTGGGAGGGCTGCTAACAGTGGATAAATGTCTCCACATGCCCAGATGTTTACTGGTCCCTAGTCATTTTCACTCAATATCTCCTACAAAAACTAACATGATAATGATCATGATTACAATGAAGTCATATTTCTGTTCCTGCAATGATGACGGCCTGCTGACTGCAATTAGCTACATCTATATGAAACGCTGGTAATAGCCAGGGGTTTTACATAAACAATATTCTACTTTTTAACCTTGCCCTCATTAGGCTTCTTCTTAAAATTATATTTAAAAGGCTGGAAAGAAGAGGATGAATATAGCACAGCGGTAGACATACCTGCAGCAGGAGTTAATAAACTCCACTAATCGGGTCTTTTGAATAACTTACTCTTTGCACATCCCCCCACCCCCAACACGCACACACTTCAAAAAAGCTGGGAAATCATTCCTAGTATTGGGTGACTTCTGGCTCACCAAGAAGAGTGACTCAAGTATCCAACTGTGAATGATTCATCTATAGAATGCATACCTTTAAATACATACGAGAGTTTACTTTGTGACAGCTTTTCATTTCTCCTTTATTGAACTCAAATTTCTCTCTCTTTTTTTTTTTTTCCAAGATGGATTCTTGCTCTGTTGTCCAGGCTGGAGCGCAGTGGCACAATCTCAACTCACTGCAACCTCCGTCTCCCAGGTTTAAGAGATTTTCCTGTCTCAGACTCCCAAGTAGCTGGGACTACAGGCACATACCACCATGCCCAGCTAATTTTTGTATTTTTAGTAGAGGCAGGGTTTCACCATATTGGTCAGGCTAGTCTTGAACTTCCGACCTCAGGTGATCCACATGCCTCTGACTCCCAAAGTGCTGGGATTACAGGCACGAGCCACCGCACCCCGTCCACTCAAAGTTGTCTTTAGAAGTTTCTGGGTGCCACATGAAAGGCTACTGCTGTCTGACAGCGCTGTTAACTATGCCTCATTGCTGGGCCTGTGCAATGGTAGTGTCTATTGCTAAGGTATTAGCAGCTGACCTAACTCACCAGGAGCCAAGACAGCTACGGGACTGGACGTCCATGGCCTACAGGTCTGGTGGCTTCTGTTCTGAGCCTTGCGAGTTGGACCCATTCACAGCACTCAGTGAAATGGCAAATCCAGTCACCCAATCTTTCACCCGACTCGATTCTGTGGTCTAGTGTGTAGGTCCAATAGGAATCGCACCAACGTTGTGTTAAATTCTGGAGCAACTGAGGTTATGGTATTGACTAAAATTGCTCATTATACAAATAATTGACAAATGACAGATTTATTTTTAAAATGGTTAAACTTTAGAAAAATCTCAGTTGTATTTGACAACTAGTTAGCTATCTTCTTAACAGTGACCAGCTATTGCTTGGATGGAACCAAAAAAGAAAAATAAGATAAACTGTTTTGGAAACAACACTGATCTACTGTAATGTAACACTGGGCATGCCTTTTACAGACTAAGCCTCAGTTTCTCTGTAATGGGGATTGTATGATTATAAAATCCCCACTGGCCCCAGTTACTGGCATTATAATCTGAAAGGAACAATGCTCTCTGGCAAGAATCTCAGATAATGCGCACTCCTGATGACCTTCAGCCCCTATGAAGCACACTGTGGAATCTCCATGAAATACCAAAATGGGACCATGTGCCCCTCTCATCCCCAGTGCTACGCATCTTCTTTACCTCTCTCTCCCCAGCTCACAGATGGCCCGGACTTAAATACCAGCTCTGCTGCTCATGACTACGAGGCTGTAAGCAACTTATGTCCTCTGTGCACATGGTTCTTCCTCTTATAAAACTGGGATCATCATAACTGAACCTACCTCGCATTGGGGATTTAAGAGATGAAATGAGATACACACGTAACGTGCGAGGTGCAGGTGTGGCCCACACTGCCCTCATGGGAGAATTTAGCCACTGTTATTCCTAAGATCTTGCATTTCTCCATCATGGTACAGCTTGCATTTCTCGAGTGTCTTTGTTCCAAGAGGCACAGATGGAGCCTGTCTTCAAGTAGCTCCCATGAGTGTCAGAAACAGATCCCACGCCCTGTACTGTGTTTGCCTGAAACTTAAAAGGCTTCTAAACCTTCGAGGTGTGGCATATTTAATAGGGGCTTAGCTTGAGCATGGGAATGATTTGACAGATGTGTTTCCAACAACCTCACGTCCTCACTGTTGACCTCAGAGCTTAGGACAGATTTCACTTCCTCGGCACCAAGAGCAGCGTCCTCCTCTGTCTTCTGTCGTGTGCCAGGACAACCAGCTGTCCCTACACGATTCCTGTTCCCCTATCACGGAACAGAATGCTGCTTCTAGAAAGTGGGTTCCCAGCCTGGGCATGCATTTCCAGCACCCCCACTCCCTGCCCTGTGTGCCCAATGCACAGCCGCACAAATGAGCTCTGGCCAAGGGATGTGCGTAGAAGTGACGTACAGTGCTTCCAGGGTCTTCCCAAACCTGTCCCCTGACCTGATCTACTCATTTCCTTTTCCCTTCTGCTGGCTAGGTATCTACACCTACGTGCAGAACATGGCTGGATCTCGCCCGCCTGGGTCTCTGAATGCACGGCTAGAGAAGAACCCCTGGCTCACAGCCAAGCTTCCAACAGTACATGGATGAGAAATACGCTTCTGTCATGTGCCGCTCCTACGATCTGGAATGTCTCCACTCTCAGAGAAAAGAACCATAGGTTTCCTTTCTAGGAGTAAGTGTGTACGTCTGGAGAATGCTCAGACTGCCTTAACTCATGGCCGCCTCCTAAAGAGAATACGGGGAAATGATGTGAAGGCCATCGGAAGATGGATAAACACTTTGAAGTGGAAAGCCCGGTAATCATCACAGACATGTCACTGAAGAAGCCACACTGCCTTCAACAAAACTGAACCAAACGAGAGGAGGCAGTGCAGCCTCTCTGGCCAGAGAGGGCTGGCATAGACCTTCGTCCCCGCCATCCCCAGCCCAGCCCATACTGGAAGAAGTCTCAGGCCTGTTCAGGGGTGTACTTAAAACAGGGAAATGATGACAAGTGTCTGTAATTAATTTATTAAACTCTTTGGAATCTTTGTGCAGGTTATTTTGGTGTGCTTTTTATTGGCTGTTTGCAAATCACTTCAGTTTATAAATTCCACAAATAAGCCACTGGAAGTAAAAACCCTTTAGAGACACTAAAGAATAATCTATGAGATCCCAGCTACTTGGGAGGGTGAGACAGGAGAATCGCTTGAACCCGGGAGGCAGAGGTTGAGTTGAGATCATGCCATTGCACTCCAGCCTGGGTGACAAGAGTGAAACTCCTTCTCAAAACAAAAAATAGGTTGAGTTGAGATCATGCCATTGCACTCCAGCCTGGGTGACAAGAGTGAAACTCCTTCTCAAAACAAAAAATAATCTATGAGCAACTTAAAAGTGGAAATAGGCACCTTTAAAGAGCAGTAAACTTTCAGTCACACCCAGTAACAGCTTGCATCCAGCCCCTTCTCACCATTTCACTCCTTTAGACCCTGACCTTCAAACTGGAAAGCAGAAAATGTTATGCTTTATACATATGCGGAGAAAGATATTTAGTAAAGAAAGTGAGAATGGAAGTATGGTCAGTCCTCATTATTCACAGATTCCATATTTACAAATTTACCTGCTGGCTAAAATTTCTTTGAAACTTAGAAAGCGGTCATTCTTGGATATGGGAGCAGAGGGGAGAAAATTCGAGTTACTCAGCGTGCTCAGTCCAGGCTGAGGTCAAACGAGATGACACCCTGCCTTCCCACTTCAGCTTTCCTACTGCTAACAAGCGTCCTTTCTCTGGGCTATTTAGCGCGATGCCTTTCATACTGTGTGCTTTCTGTTTGAGATTTTGTTTGAAACAGGGCCCAGGCATAATGCTACAGAGCTATCCAGTGCTCCTAAGCTTAGAAAGGCTGCGTGATATGGTTGGCTGTGTCCCCACCCAAATCTCATCTTGAATTGCAGTTCCCTTTAATTCCTACGTGTTGTGGGAGGGACTCAGTGGGAGGTAATTGAATCATAGCAGCGGTTGCCCTCACGCTGCTGTTCTCCTGATACTCAGTGAGTTCTCACAAGATCTGATGGTTTTTATAAGGAGCTTCTCCTTCAGCACTTCTCCTTCTTGCTACCATGTGAAGAAGAACATGTTTGTTCCCCCTTCACCATGATTGTAAGTTTCCTGAGGCCTCCCTAGCCCCGTGGAATTGGGAGTCAATTAAACCTCTTTCCTTTATAAATTACCCAGTCTCTGGTAGGTCTTCATTAGCAGCATGAGAATGGACTAGTATACACTGCCTTATGGAGGAAATATGTGCGTTATGTAAGCTTTGTTCAGATGTGAATTATATAGTCCTGCTGGCTGTGAATTCAATGCTAAACGAATCAATAACATATGAAGGGACTTCAAAAAGTTCGTGGAATGTATCATGGAAAAACTACGCGTGAATTTCAATTTTTTCTGCACCAAAATAAATGTGTGCTAACTTGTTACAACATGTTTAGACAGGATCTAGTTTGAGGCAGTAAGACGGAAAAGACGTCAGTTTGAAAAGAGCTCCTATCAGAGCAACGTGAATTCTGCTAAAATTGAAGCAAGAACAAACTGCAAATTTATGGTGATGCTTGGGGGGGAGAATGGTGAAATCACTGATGCCCGATGTAAGGTATATGTGGGCAATGCTCCAAAGAGACAGCCGTTTCCAAATGAATAACTTGTTTTAAGAAGAAAAGAGATGATGTTGAAGATGAAGTCCACAGCGGCAGACCATCCACCTCAATTTGCAAGGAAAAAAACTCATCTTGTCTGTGCCCTAACTCTAGAGGACTGTTGATGAACAGCAGAAGCAATAACCAACACCACAGACATCGCAGTGAGTTCGGCTTACACAGTTCTGACCGAGAAATTAAAGCTGGGTAAACTTTCCACTGGATGGGTGCCAAAGCCTCAGAGCTCAGCTCTGCTTCAGACAAGAGTAGAGATTTCAATGGAAATTTTCAACAAGTGGGATGAAGGTCCTGAAGCAGTTCTTCGAAGAATTGTAAAAGGAAACAAAACATGGCTTTCCCAGCACAAAGCTGAAGAAAAAGGACAATCAGAGCAACGGCTACCAAGAGGTGGAAGGGGTCCAGTCATAGCAAAAGCAGAGTCATGGTCACAAGGTGTTGGGACACTCAAGGCATTTTGCTTGTTGACTTTCTGGAAGGTCAAACAATACCATCTGCTTATTATCAAAGTGTTTTGAGAAAGTTAACCAAAGCTTTAGCAGAAAAATGCCTGAGACGGCCTCACCAGAGTGCCCCTCATCACCAAAAGGAGGCTGCTGCTCATTCCTCTCTTCAGACAAGGGCAACCTGGGGAGAATTTCAGTAGGAAATCATTAGGCATCCACCTTACAGCTCTGATTTGGCTCCTTCTGATTTCTTTTTTACTTCCTAATCTTAAAAAAAAAGTCTTTAAAGGGCACCATTTTTCTTCAGCTAATAATGTAAAGAAAGACTGTACTGACATGGTTATGTTCTCCCAGACCCTCAGTTCTTCAGGGATCAACTAAATGGTTGCTATCAGCACCTACAAGTCTCTTGAACTTGATGGAGCTGATGTTGAGAAATAAAATTCATATTTAAATTTTACCTTTTAATTCCATTTTCCCATGAACTTTTTGAAGTCTCCTCATATATTAAATGAAGTGTCTTTAAACAGACACACACATAAAACAGGTTATGTATTGACATATATAAAACAAGGTTATAAAAATGCGTTGGTCAGAGGCTCGAAGGGACCTAACCCTGTATTTTCCCTGAAAGCAATTCACTTATCCAGCATACATGGTAACTTTCAATCTCTTAAAGATTCCAGAGGATGAGGCTATTTTTAAATTTCATGAACAGCTATTATGCGTCAAATAACATCATGAGTTTATGCATCAAATAACACCATGCTAAACTCTTGCGCAAGTATTATGTTTCTATAGTTTAGGCACACTTAAAAACTGTATTAAGTCTGACAACAGAGTGGTATTTATAAGGTCACTACTTTTAGAAAACTTGGCCCAACCAGTATCACTATTCAGTAAATGGCAGCCATTCCAAGGCCACACAACTTTCCTGTCAAACCAGCAATTCTTGCCAAATAAACTGAATGGACTTTGTAGGCTTTAGCAGCCAGCTGCTGAAAACTACAAGACCTGTTTCCTGTGGAAGGCCGCCTTCTACTGCCTGAAAAGCCTACTGACCCTTCACACCCCATGGCTGTGAAATGGACACAGCCTCTATTCCAGACCCTCAGCAATGTCTGGCTAAAATCCAGACTAGAGGCAGAGGTTCAGAAACCTAGGTGGAAATGCAGGAAGAGTGCCTGTGTCAAGGGTCTTCCACTTGTCCTTGATTTTAAAAAACATCTTTGCATTTGGCTGGGTGCAGTGGCTCATACCTGTAATCCCAGCACTTTAGGAGGCCAAGGTGGGCGGATCACCTGAGGTCAGGAGTTCGAGACCAGCCTGGCCAACATGGCGAAACCCTATCTCTACTAAAAATACATAAATTAGCCAGAAGTAATGGTGGGCACCTGTAATCCCAGCTACTCCAGAGGCCGAGACAGAACAATCGCTTGAAATGGGGAGGCAGAGGTTGCAGTGAGCCAAGATCGCACCACTGCACTCCAGCCTGGGTGACAGTGAGACTCAATTGCCAAAAAAAAAAAAAAAAAAAAAAATTTGCATTCTCAAAATACTTAGCAAAGCTGCTGCTGAAGTTGAACCTGGTCTCCTATTCTCAACCTCTGTTGCTTTACATTAACAATGAAGTAACAAGCCAGCAGTTAAAAGTAGGGAAATATTTTCTGGTCCCTAGAGAATCAGGAGACAAATTCTAGTCTGTGTCCAGCTCTCGTTCTTGGACATATGAAAGGCTGAATCACTGTGACAGATTTTAGGACTACTTATTCAAATCTGACTCCACCTTTTCCTCTAACTTCTGGGTGAATCTGTTTGTTATAAATACACCCTGCGTTCACCCATACCTTCCACGGATTGCCCTTAAGGCGGGCTATTTTTAAAATCCAATTCTTATCGAATTCAGTGTCATTTTTTCTTCTGAGTTCAGTGAGAAGTCGTACAAGTGTGAGAGCAAGCACCGCTTAGCTGGGAACTCTCTGATCCACTTTGAAAGGGTCCAGGCAGATAAACACCCTAGAATATTAAAGAAGACTGCCAAGATGGAGAAGTTTCTAAGCATGAACTGTATGTATTTATAGAAAACTGACACATCTTCATAAGCTATTTTCTGCGAAGGTCCCATTTTCCTATGAAAGCAAGAATTGAAATTTATTACTAGAACTACTTGTTCTGTTGAGTAGAAAATTCTGAGGCTTCCAAATACAATGAAGAAGAACATCAAGAAGTACAAGCAGAGTTCTGTCAGTAATGGCAGCTATTAGAGAATGATATTTTCATCTATTAATACAATTCCTGTTGAACATGAATATAAATACACAATGAAGGAGATGGCTATTTGTGAAAGCATTCCATGTCTTGGGACAATTTTTTTTTTTTTTTGAGACGAAGTCTCAATCTGTCGCCCAGGCTGGATTGCAGTGGCATGATCTCGGCTCTCTGCATCCTCCGCCTTCTGGGTTCAAACGATTCTTCTGCCTCAGCCTCCTGAGTAGCTGGGACTACAAGCATGCACCACCATATCAGCTAATTTTTGTAATTTTAGTAGAGATGGGGTTTCACCATATTGGCCAGGCTGGTCTTTAACTCCTGACCTTGTGATTTGCCCGCCTCGGCCTCCCAAAGTGCTGGGATTACAGGTGTGAGCTACAGTCCCTGGTCATTTTATTTTTCTTTTCTTTTTTTTTTTTTTTGAGATGGAGTCTCACTCTGTCACCCAGGCTGGAGTGCAGTGGCACCATTTTGGCTCATTGCAACCTCCACTTCCCGGGTTCAAGCGATTCTCCTGCCTCAGCATCTCAAGTAGCTGGAAATACAGGTGCCTGCCACCATGCCCCGCTAATTTTTGTAGTTTTAGTAGAGATAAGGTTTCACCTTGTTGGCCAAGCTAATCTCAAACTCCTGACCTCAAGTGATCCTCCCACCTTGGCCTCCCAAAGAGCTGCGATTACATGCGTGAGCCACTACACTCCCTAATTGGGATAATTTTAAAGCAGTGATTTTTAAGTTTTTTCTTTTTCACCCCTGGACAATTATTGAAATATCTGGTAAATGCGCAGGCTCATATGTCTACTTATAAGACAAAAAGTATGGCAAGATTTCCAAAGAGGTAAAATAATATTCCTTTTTTTTTTTTTTTTTTGAGATGTAATTTCACTCTTGTTGCCCGGGCTGGAGTGCAGTGGCGTGATCGCAGCTCACTGCAACCTCTGCCTCCCGGGTTCAAGAGATTCTCTTGCCTCAGCCTTCCAAGTAGCTGGAATTGCAGGCACCCGCCACGATGCCAGGCGATTGTTTTGTATTTTTAGTAGAGACAAGGTTTCACTGTGTTGGTCAGGCTGGTCTCAAACTCCTGACTTCGTGAGCTGCCTCCTCGGCCTCTCAAAGTGCTGGGATTACAGGTGTGAGCCACCACACCCTGCCAATATTTCTTTATTTTTTTAGCTGATTACATTCTGTACGGATTGTATCATAGAACCATTAAATGTAAAAGCTGGGTGGGACTTCCACACCTCAGTCAAGGGTAACAAAACATGGCCATTAGTAACAAAAAGGAGACAGCCCAAAGGACCCCTCAGGGGGTCAGTGGGCACTTTTTCATGGCACTGCATCCCACAGTGACTACAGCACCACACCCTTTTCCCTGATGTGAAACAGTAACTTTTACTTAAAATACATAACCATGTCAGGCCTTATTTCATCACCATGTGCTGGTTATAATGGGTGGCCACAGGGCCAGGGAGGAGAAGGGAGGGAGCCAAGCTGGGGGTGGCCAGTGCTGATGCTCAAGTAACCAGACTGTGAAGGACAGGCCTCGAGGACAGAGGCTGCGGAGGTGGGACAGTGGCTCTTTGGGAAGTCACAGCGTGCAGCCCACATTGAAGGGGTGGGGACTTATGTTGCCCCTCTATGTGAAGGTCACCTCTTCAGAGAAGCTTTCGTTCTGATCAACAATCCTACAAGAAACTCCAAGTCATTCTCTGTCTGTCCTATCATCCCATGTACTTTAATGTGATATTTTCCTGTTAATGTATCATGTCCTGCTTTATCGTCTGTACTCCAATATAAGCTCCTATATTAGGGTTCTCCAGACTCCAGAAAACAGAACCAACAGAATTGATCTATCCCCTATTGATCAGTCAATCGATCGATCGAGAGATTTAAGGAATGGATCCGATGAATTAAGAGATTTATGTTAAGGAACTGGCTCACACCGTTGTAAAGGCTATCAAGGCCTCCAGGATAAGCCAGCAGGCTGGAAATATTATAGTTTCATGTATGAAACCAACAGAGTGGGCCAGGTAGGCTGGAAACTCAGGTAGAGTTTCTTTTTTAGTAGGGACAGGGTCTCACCCCCTTGTCACTGCCTGGAATGCAGTGGTGCGATTATAGTTTACCACAGACTCGACACCTGTGCTCAGGTGATCCTCCCTCCTCAGCCTCCTGAGACACGCATCACCAGGTCCACCTAGGTCTTTCTGGTATTTTTTTTTTTTTTTTTTTTTGTAGAGATGGGGTTTCGCTATGTTGCCCAGGCTGGAGGCCAAATTCCCTCTTCTTTGGGAAAATATCAGTCTTTGTTTGTTTTTTTGTTTGGAGATGGAGTCTCGCTCTGTTGCCCAGGCTGGAGTACAGTGGTGCAATCTCATCTCACTGCAACCTCTGCCTACTGTGTTCAAGCAATTCTCTGGCCTCAGCCTCCCAAGTAGCTTAGACTACAGGTGCACGTCACCATGCCCTGCTAATTTTTTGTATTTTTTTGTATTTTTTTTTTTTTTTTTGAGACGGAGTTTCGCTCTTGTTGCCCAGGCTGGAGTGCAATGGCGCGATCTCGGCTCACCGCAACCTCCGCCTCCTGGGTTCAAGCAATTCTCCTGCCTCAGCCTCCCGAGTAGCT
>CAUYUD010167354.1:0-18284 GCA_963575295.1 Alouatta caraya | reverse complement strand
TGGGACCATTCCATTTTAACAGGCTGTGGCTCCTCGTGTTCTTTCTTTCTCTCTCTCTTGCTTTCTTTCTTTCTGATAGAATTTTGCTTTTGTCGCCCAGACTGGAGTGCAATGACATGATCTTGGCTCACTGCAACTTCCGCCTCCTGGGTTCAAGCAATTCTCCTGCCTCAGGCTCCCGAGTAGCTGGGATTACAGGTGCCCACCACCACGCCCGGCTAATTTTTGTATTTTTAGTAGAGATGGGGTTTCACCATATTTGTCAGGCTGGTCTCAAACTCCTGACCTCAGGTGATCTGCCCACCTCAGCATCCCAGAGTGTTGGGATTACAGACGTGAGTCACCACGCCTGGCCCGGCTCGGCTCCTCCTGTTCTATGCTTGAAATGGGCGTGGGAATCTTAAAGGAGACAGCCTATATTCCTAGCCATGTAGATCCTTGCCACTCTGTGGACCAGCAGCATTGGTATCACCTACGAACTTTTTGGAAATAGAGACTCTCAGGCTCCGCCCCTGACCTACTGAGTCAGAATCTGCATTTTAACAATGGTGATCCTTGTGCACATCCCTGTGTGAGGAGCACTGGCCTAGATATATCACACTGCCATTCTCTCTGGAGTCTTCCTCCCTCCCCACTGGAGCTGTCAAGAAGCCAGAACCCAGATTTCTGCTACTCCAGGGTAACAAATCCAGGATTTTTCTCTGTTGGAACAGGAAAGCACTCTTCTTTCATTGATTCTCCAAGATATTCTATTCATTCCAGCAAATCTCATTCTCTCACCATATCTAGGAAACTTTTAAGTCAATGATACCCAAAGTTGGTTGCTTTTTGGAATCACCAAAGGAGCAACTGTAGTCAACTTAATTAGAGTATTTGGAAGTGGAACCCAGGCAGCAGTATTTTTTAACTCCCCAGGTGATTCCATGAACAACCAGGATTGAACTTCCTGCTATAAGTTGTCTGGAGGGCTTAAAATTTGTAAAAGCGAAGCCAAGAAAGTACTATACGCTTCTAATGCTTAAAAGGAGAATGAGGGAAAAATACAGGGAGACAAAAAATCATTAATATTTCAAAATAGCCAAGCTTGGCAGTCAGGTGAGATCTCCCAGCACCTGTCCTGCTTACCTTGGTGACCAGGTCTTTTCATTTCCCCTGCTCTTGCTTCCTGCAAACCTTCTCACTATCTGCCCGAGGCTCCAGGGGAGAAAGTCAGCTACTGAGAGGCATGGTGCTCTCTCAAGCTTCATTGTAACCACACAGTTCATAGTGTCAAGGTGTTTGATGAAGGTGCTGAGGCCAGCATAAATTTATGCAAATATAATCTCTCCCTTTTCTGAACTCTTATTGCCTACCTTAATCACTTGCAATAGCTACTGCTATCTTGCATGAACTTAAAAAAAATGCTCTTATACTGCTATTTCATTTTCCTTATGTCATGCCTTCTCTTCCCCAAAAGTCCACAGGCTTTTTTTTTTTTTTTTTATGAGATAGAGTCTTGCTCTTGTCAACCAGGCTGGAGTGCAGTGGCTTGATCTTGGCTCACTGCAACCTCTGCCTCCCAGGTTCAAGCAATTCTCCTGCTTCAGCCTCCCAGGTAGCTGGGATTACAGGCACCTGCCACCACGCCCAGCTAATTTTTATATTTTTAGTAGAGATGGGGTTTCACCATGTTGGCCAGGCTGGTCTCAAACTCCTGATCTCAGGTGATCTGCCCGCCTCGGCCTCCCAAAGTACTGGGATTACAGGCATGAGCCACTCTGGCCCATAGGGTTCTTGAAGATCAGGATTTGGTCTCATCTCCCCAAAAGCCTAGTGCAGAGCATAATGGGCACTCCAGGAATGTGCTGAGTACCATACTCAATAGAGCTGACTTGGTCATTCTTTAACAACGATTCCAGTTATCCGGAATCCCTCTCTTTTTGTCATAATTTTAGTTAATCCTTCTTGATGCATGCCTTTGATCGTTCCTCTGGCTCAATTTGGTGTGATGAAAAGATCAAAAGACCACTGAATTCTGACTAAGCCTCAGTTAACTTGTTTCTAAAATTAGGAAAGGTCAGGTGCAGTGGCTTACAACTGTAATCCCAGCACTTTGGGAGACCAAGGTGGAAGGATTGCTTGAGGCCAGGAGTTCAAGACCAGCCTGGGTAACATAGCCAGATCTTATTTCCACAAAAAAAGAAAAAAGAACATTAGTTGAGCTTGGTGGCATGTGCCTTTGGTCCCAGCTACTCAGGAGGCTGAGGTGGAAAAATCACTTGAGCCCTTGAGGTTGAGGCTGCAATGAGCTGTGATTGTACCACTGCACTCCAGCCTGGGCGACAGTGAGACTCTGTCTCCAAAAACAAATACATAAGATAAAATTAGGAAAGTGATTCAAAGTCACTGCAGAGTTAATGTGACACTGTAGTGACCTCTGCTTCTTCTTCCCTTGGAAAGTGGGTACAAGCAACATATGTGAAAAGCATTGTTTTTCCATTAGATAAACGCTGACTAAAAGGCTAATGGGTTAAAGGGCTCAAAGTATTAAGAAGAATGGTGTTCTATTTATTGACTTTGGAAAAACTTATTCAACTATTTATGGAATGTCTGCTATATACAAAGTGGTAGGCAATTCGTAAACCCTGTTTTCTGGGAACACAGAAACTCTAATAGCTGCTTAACCTCTCTAAGTTGTGTCTCTGTCTATAAAATGAAAATATTTATACCTATTTCATGAAGTTATATGAAGAAAAAATGAGATGACACATAGTATACTGCAAGTGTTCAATAAATGTAATTTATTGAATAAATATAATTCCTAGTGCTTCTCAGGAAGCCAGAACCCAGATTCCTACTACTCCAGGGTAGCAAGGATTTTTCTCCACATTGAAACAGGAAAGCACCCCCTTCCCCTCTTCCCCTGTTTATTTGGAATGAACAAAAATATTTTGTTCATTTTAGCAAATCTCATTCTCTCTACCACTTCTAGGAATCCTCTAAGTCAATAAAACCCCAACTTGGTTGCACATTAGAGTCACCAAAGGAGCAGCTGAGGTCAATTAAATTAGATTACTTGGGGTGGAACCCAGGTGGCAGTATTTTTTTAAACTCCCCAGGTAATTCCACGAGCAGCTAGGGTTGAAAACCACTGCTGTGTAAGTTCTCAGGGGGGCTTAGAATTTTCAGAAGAAGTCAGTTGGCTTTGGGAATCTTGGACTGATGGTATTTCCCTCATAACAACTTGTAAAATGCAATGTCATTATAATGGTTCTGCCTTAAGAAAGATTATGAATATGTTCTATCTGCAAAAAATACCTACTGGAGTCTCTGAATCAAAAGCTAAGAGATTGTTCTTTCAAAATCCAATAGGTGGCACAAGGAGCCACTTACACAGGACAAGCGCTGGCCAGCAGAGAACTTGGACTTCCTGTTTCCAGGGGGCCTTCATCTTGGAGATGTCCTAGTCATGTTACACAGTCATTCCGTAAGTAGTTATGTATAACAGGCTCCTTCGATATACTGATTATAGTTATTTTGGGTTTTCCTAAAGATAGAATATATGGTCTGTAGGGCAGGTTCAAGTGAATCTAGTCTTCTCTAAGTAGCTCCCCAATATTTCACTCAGCTGAAACTCATTAACTAAATGAAACCACTTAAATTCCAATTGTCCTCCCATGAAAGTGAAATGGCAGTTGGGCGTGGTGGCTCACGCCTGTAATCCCAGCACTCTGGGAGGCCGAGGCAGGCAGATCATTTGAGGTGAGGAGTTCGAGACCAACCTGACCAACATGGTGAGACGTCCCCCCCACCCCCCAACCCGATCTCTACTAGAAATACAGAAATTAGCTGGGCGTGGTGACAGGCACCTGTAATGCTAGCTACTCAAAGGCTGTGGCAGAAGAATCACTTGAACCTGGGAGGAGGAGGTTGCAGTAAGCTGAGATAGAGCCACTGCCCTCCAGCCTGGGCGACAGAGCAAAACTCCACCTCAAAAAAAAAAGTGAAATAGCATTGGCTTTAAATAGATTTTTACAGAGACACATAATCCAACAATCTGCTAGAAGGGCTGTTGTCATTATTAGTAGTGCCAGGCCTGTAGTCACTGGTAGCATAAACTCTCAAGCAGTAGAGCACTGGTCAATGAGCTTGGAGGTGGGGAGGAATGGGTAGGTGTGCTGATCAGCAGTGTTTGCTAATTTCCATGGTGAAAATATTCCTACTATGACCACTTTCAAGCTACTAAGATGAAGTCAGTCTACAGACAGTTGGGAAGAGATGAGCACCATCTTCTGATCCGTCATGCCTAAGACTTCTTTTTGGAATATTTCCATTATTATCAGAGCTGCAAATAAAATATCCCAAAACGATCATTTTGGGATTCTTTTTCTCTATTCTCTGATCAAAAAGCAGGGGGCAGAAATTAAAAATGAAAGAAAGAATGATGTTAGACTAATCCACAGACTGGAAAATTGGCCTTGAATAAAGAAAAATTGATCTTACTAATTTTACCTGCCTGGGCATAACACATTACGCAGAGTAAGGGCTCTATGGGACATTGCTTTCTGACTTGTAAATAATATGGTAATATATTAAAAATAGAATCAGATTAGAGGCCAGGTGTGATGGCTCACACCTGTAATCCTAGCACTTTGGGAGGCCAAGGCAAGAGGATCACCTGAGCTCAGAAGTTTGAGACCAGGCTGGGCAACATCATAAGAAACCATCTCTCCTGAAAAAAAAGAAAAAGAAAAAAAAATTCATTTCACGTTAGGGACAATCCGCTCCAATTTTAGAGAGCTCTATTGTTCCTTGTATAAAAATCTGTTTGTTTTTTAACTTAAATTCACCTATTGAAGTTCTGTCTAGGGAGGGAACATAGAAACATATATCATTCATTTTACGAACAAGTCTAAGCTGGGCACATTGGCTCACGCCTATCAACCCAGCACTTTGGGAGGTCAAAGCAGGAGGATCATTTGAGGCCAGGAGTTCAAGACCAGCCTGAGCAACACAGGGAGACCCTATCTCTACCAAAAAATCAAAAAAATTAGCTGGGCATGGTGGCACATGCCTATAGTCCCAGCTACTCAGGAGACTGAGGAGGGAGAATCACTTGAATCCAGGAGTTTGAGATTATGAGTGAGATATGATCTCACCACTGCACTCCAGCCTGGGTGACAGAGCAAGATTCTGTCTCTAAAAAAATAAAAATAAACTCTAGAGCTAATTAAGGATGATATTTCATCTCCTCTAAGGTTTTATTTCTCTAGGATGAGTACCATTGGCTCCTATAAACAGTTTCCCATCACCCTTATCACATTTCTCTAGTCATCCTCCAATTTGCCCATTTCTCTCTTAAAATAGGCCCAATGACTGAACACACTGCCAGCTGAGAATAACAGTACTTGTCCTGTTCAGATTATCATAAGTGTATCAGTACAGCCCAATATCACAAAGGTTTTTTTGTCAATGCAGTGGTATCACACTGTTGATTTACATAAACTTGCAGCTGACTAAAATCCTGTCCTTTAAAACCATTAGACCTCATATCCCTTAGCTATAATTGCATTTTAAGAAATCTAAATATGGGACTCCATGTTTGGGTCCCCTTCCACGAACACTCCCTTCATAGAAGCCATCTTTCTCTCTCCTGGACTTCCCCTCTGGGGTCCCCTTCTACACTGTCTCGTGGAAGACTGTCTTCCCCTCCTAAACTCCATCTCTCTCTCTGTTCCCTTCCATTCAGTGTGGAAGCTGCTTTCCTCTCCTGGATTCCGTCTTTCTGGATTCTCTCACTCAGTGTGAGAGTTAGCTGTTTCTTTCTCTCTCCTTCTCCTGTTTCTCTCTCTCTTTAAATAAGATCACTTTCTACAAACAAAACAAAACAAAAAAAGAAATCTAAATACAATGAATATACTAAAAACCACTGAATTGTATACTTTAATTGGTGAACTGTACGGTATATAAATTCTATCTCAATCAAGCTGTTAAAAAGTCTACATGCAGGAAAGAAAGACAGTTGTATTTTATTAAATACCTGCTAAATTTCGCCAAGTACATTATCTCATATGATTTTTTCAACAATCCCTTTGGATTCTAGAGAAATTAAGAAACTCATCTGGCTGGGCACAGTGGCTCACGCCTGTAATCCCTCCCAATACTTTGGGAGGCAGAGGTGGGCAGATAATGAGGTCAGGAGTTTGAGACCAGCCTGACCAACATGGTGAAACCCCATCTCTACTAAAAATCAAAACTTAGCCGGGAGTGGTGGCACATTCCTGTAATCCCAGCTACTCAGGAGGCTGAGGCAGAAGACTCGCTTGAACCCAGGAGGCGAGGCAGAGGTTGCAGTGAGCGGAGATCGTGCCACTGCACTGTAGCCTGGGTGACAGAGTGAGACTCCATCTCAAAAAATAATAATAATAATAAAAAAGAAACTTGTCCAAGTGGAGGAGCAAGGATTTGAATCCAGGTCTGCCCAGATGTTCATACTCCTGTCATCCTCGTTCCATCATGCCACACTGCCTCTTTGTCACTCTGCTGCAAGTGGCTGGGGTGCCCGGGTAAAGTCAGTGGGAGGCGGTCTGCTAGGCAGGCAGAGTTTTGGGACCATATGGACCCTCAGAGTAGTAGCAGGTGATATGGTACTTTAGAGAGCATCGAGGTTAGAAAGATCTAGCAGGTGACACAAGTAGGTATCCATAAGTAAGTAAATGTGATTATTGGCATGGGGAAAGTGGAAGTGGTAGAGCGGTGGGGAGATGCTGGGAGGAGCAGTGTGAGTGACTCAGACTGCCGGTGTGTGTCAGGCAGGACAAGGGGCAGGGAGGAAAGTCTCAGCTTGCTGGAAAGAACAGGTGTAAGAAAATTCGAGTTCTGATTTTGAAGGGACCAAGGAGCTGGATGAGTTACGGAGGCAGGGGCAGAAGCTTGTGGAATCAGGGCATTGGATCCTGTAACAAGGAATGAGACCTGAGACTCAATTCCAGGATGAAAGCAGAATCCCAGAATCCCTGCTTTGATCAGGGGATCTGATCAAAGCAGGATAAGTCAGAGAGTAAACTAACTATGTCTCCCGAACTGCTGAGACAGGGCTGCTGCTTCTTTTTTTTTTTCCCTCAAGGCAGAGTCTTGCTCTGTTGACCAGGCTGGAGTGCAATGGCACCATCTTGGCTGACTGCAACCTCCGACTCCTGGGTTCAAGCGATTCTCCTGCCTCAGCCTCCCGAATAGCTGGGATTACAGGCATGCGCCACCATGTCCGACCAATTTTGTATTTTTAGTAGACATAGGGTTTATCCATGTTGGTCAGGCTGGTCTTGAACTCCCAACCTCAGGTAATCCACCCACCTCAGCCTCCCAAAGTGCTGTGATTACAGGTATGAGCCACCGTGCCTGGCTCCAGCTAATTTTTTTTCGTAGAGATGGGGTTTCCCCATGTTGGCCAGGCTGGTCTTGAACTCTTGACCTCGTGATCCACCTGCCTCTACCTCCCAAAGTGCTGGGATTACAGGTTTGAGCCCCCATGCCCGGCCATGACAGGGCTTCTTAAAGCCTTCCATCTAGACAGAGGATTTGCGTGTGAACCTGGGGCAGAGCCAAAGCTGCAGACAAGTGTCAAATGCCCCAGCAATGGGACTGACTGTCAGAGGAATTGGCAAGACCAGTGCCAATCCTGTTTTGTTCTGGGTATGCCATCTATAATGCCATCCATCCACTTCCCTACAACAGAAGAAGGTGTATCAGGAAGTGAGTGGGAGAACACATTATTTTAGGGATAAATGTGAATCTGCTGCATTTAGTATTATCATTAGTAAAAATTATCTGTGTGCATGTCTGATTTAGATGGGCCGGTTGAGTGTGATGGGACTAGAAGGTTGGGCGTGAACAGGCAGACCCTTTCTGTGCAACCTGAATCACTGGCTAATCTTCTCTCTCTGCCAGCCCACAGACTTAGCCAAGGCTCCTTGGGTTTCCAGGAACAGAGATCTCTCACACTTGCCTGAGCTAAAATGGAGAGTGTGCTGGGCGTGGGCCAGAGCAGGAAGGGCACCCAGGCCTCATGGGGTGGGAACAAAGCCCTGAGAGGGCACTGCGAATGGAGACAGCCATGCTCTTGCCACCTCCCCTTTTCTCTTGGGATGACCTGGTTTCTCATCTCTCTTTCTCCCTGACACTATGTCAGTGTCCCGTCTCCACAGCCCAGTTTTCCTTCCAGGGTACACAGTGAAAATGGCCAGGCCAGCCCCGTGTTATAAGCTGTCCTAGTTCCAGGGCCAACTGTAACTGACCAGAGGCCTGTGTCCTAATTCCAGCTGCCCTGGAGAAAGAATCTGGTTGCTCAGCTTAGTTCAGGAGTGTCTACCCTGGTCATCTTTGGTAGAGCTTCAGGGTCGCTTGAGGAGATAGTGACTGCTGGGGAAGGGCGCTGGGGGCAACTTTTAGGAAAGGAGGCACAGACTGAACAGAAGACCCTAAATGTGCCTACTCCCTCCAGGCGTCTCTGCTGCCTTTGGCACTGCAGCTCGTGGCTCTGCGTCCTCCCCTCCAGGCTCCCTGCCTTCTCCCTTAAACCTCCAGGATTAATGGGACATCATTTGTTAACTGAAAACATTTTCTCCATAAACTTCAGCAAACGGGTGGTGAATGTCTACCACAGATACATTTTTCATGTGGAATAATCAAATCTGGGGACCACATGTTGAGGGGAGAAACCATTTAAACTAAAGACTTGCCACGTACATTGGGACTGAGTCAGTTTACAAGGATCTACATGTGTCTAATAGTATATTTTACAACCAATGAAATTACTATGCATAAT
This sequence comes from Alouatta caraya, assembly GCA_963575295.1. Classification (NCBI taxonomy): domain Eukaryota; kingdom Metazoa; phylum Chordata; class Mammalia; order Primates; family Atelidae; genus Alouatta; species Alouatta caraya. Next base: position 9,481 of record CAUYUD010167354.1, on the reverse strand, counting down.
ATACAAGTATGCATTTTTAAACAGCCCTCACAGTATGTCTAAATGAGAACTATCTTATTCACACTTCTTTAAGTGGCCAAAGAAGAAAATCTGAAATTAGGGGTGAGAAGCAAAAAATCTAGAGGTTCTGACCTAAGCAGGTTCCTGCTTCTGATTTATAAGATGCTATTAAGGGAACTGTGGGGCCCGTTGTTAAATCCAAAGGCCTCAGAGAGCAACTAAGACTCCTTCCCCAACAATCTCTGATAGTGGTGGTGGTGGTGATAATGATATCATCGTGCTAAGCACTCTTCATGTGGATTATCCAGTTTACTCTTTACAACATCCCTGTGAAGTGGATAGTAATATTATCCCCATTTTACACATGAGCAAACTGAGGCCCAGAGGTAGTTAAGTTCCATTCCTAAGTTCTCAGAAGTGGTAACTTGCAGAACCAACCTATAAACCTAAGTCTGGCTAAAGCTGAAGACCTTTGATCCTTATGAATATAATATACCTAGATCTTCCAACAAAATTTTTTTTTAAAAATTTGGAAACAAAGCTCCCTACTGGACATTAAGCCTTCCTATCATTTTCATCACTCATTAGGTCTTTTTATTTCCACTGCATTTGAAACAGTGTCTTTTGTTTTTCCTATAAGGACGTACTGAGGTTGAGGGCATAAAAATGATTAAGACCCTCTTGGGGTTTTTGAGAAGCTCAAGGTTATCTAATATTAGGAAGAGGCTATATAAGCATAATTATAACACAATATTGAATATGATGTGTCATCCTAGAAACACAGGGCTCTAGGAGATTAAGGGAGGGAGCAGTCATGTCCACTAAGTATATACAAGGTATGATTTGCTGCATGTGAATGTTGCTAGATGAATCGTGTGAAAGAGATAGAAATCCCATGTTAGCCAAAGTAACCAACAGTTCCTAGGTGTGATCCTCAGTGGGACCACTATGACTTCTGGTAAGTTAGGTAGCCACATGTATTAGTCTGTTCTCACATTGCTGTGAAGAACTACTTGAGACTGGGTAATTTATAAAGAAAAGACATTTGACTCACAGTTCTACAGGTTGTACAGGAGGCATGGCTGGGGAGGAATCAGGAAACTTATGATCACGGTAGTAGGCGAAGGGGAAGCAGGCAGGTGTTACCATGGCCGGAGAAGGAGGAAGAGAGTGAAGGGGGAGGTGTTACATACTTTTAAACAACCAGATGTCATGAGAACTCATTATTACAAGAGCAGCAAAGGGGAAGTCTGCCCCCATGATCCAGTCATCTCCCACCAGGCCTCTCCTCCAACACTGGGGACTACAATTTAGACATGAGATTTCGTCAGGGACACAAATCCAAACCATATCACCATGTCTTTAAGTGAAATAGGAAAGACACAAGATTTTACACTTGATCTTAGCCAAAAGGCCAAGAAGTGATGACACAAGACTTTAAAGGAAGAAACGAATCCGAGATAGGCCTGAGCCTTGTGGCGTGTTCTCAGTAAGCAGTGTCCCTGAAGAAAAGACTGCTAGCTATTGCGAGCTGTCAGCCAGCAAACCCAGGCAGGGATGATAGGAAGACCTGCAGGGGAGATCTTTGGAAAGAGCTCTTCCCTCAGTGTGACACTTTAGATCTCTAGGATCTCTCCAGAACAGTCCCTGGAATAAATGGATACACCTTGTTCTTTGTACTTTGATTGCAAAATCCAGCCCATCATCTGCCACCAGCTGCACTCAGTGAATCTTGGTGCTGCCTGCCATGCAGACATCTGAGACGTGTGTTGATTTCATGCTCTGCCCCCCACTGCCATTACTAAGCCCTGCTTTCTGTTCAGGCGATGTGAGCCGGCTGTGCCTTCCTGCTCCTCTGTTGTCTGCAGCAGTCTGCGATCAGGACTTAGAGGCTTAACCATAGCAGTGGAAAGCAGGATGCACTCCAAACTTAGCTGACTTTGGATAAAATAGCTCTAAAACTCTTTTTCATTTATATACAACTTTACATTACAAAGCCCATCGCAATCATCATTAATTAAACCTGCCACTCATTGCCCTCCAAGGTAGAGCTGAATTAGTCTGCTCATTTTACAGCTGACAAAACAGACAGGCTTAAGGATTTGCTGAAGTGAAGTGGGGTTCAATCAAGGAAGCCTGGCATGATTCCCTCTCTAGTTCATTCTTCGTCTCCTGGAGGAGGCCTTCAAAATGCCTAGCTCCTAGCTCTGAGCAGCTAAAGGAAGCCAACTGGGAAGAGGAACTTGGCAGAGCAGCCGTGGCGATCTAGAACAGAACATCAGTGTGAGGTCTGGATGATGTGAACACATCCGTGTCATGTTTTCCTGATTCTCAGTGGATATTACACACATGTGCACAGACACACACACACACGCACACACACACACACACATGTGCGCACACACACACATGCACACACAGGCACACACATGCACACACATGCACACACACAGAGTTTTCTCTTGTTGGGTCAGGTAGCAGAAGGATGTCGGAAGGTAGTTGGAACGCTGATTGGCAGCAATGCTCTGTTTGACCTGGTGGCAAAGTGGCCCACCCATTGCCCTCCTTGCCAACCACTTGCCAGAGCCTTTATATTAGAATTTTAAACAAACTCAAAATCAAACACATTCCAAGGACAGGCTCAGTTTCACATTTTGTGGAGCCTAGAGCAAGGACGAAAATAAAAACCCACATATTATATGTCTAAATATTTTAAAATTCTAGCCAAAGGTAACAAACTTGGGTTTCCCACCTTGATAGATAAACCTTTACAATGATGCAGATAGTTGGTTTGAATTTAGAATATTTCAGCTCCTTAGGGCTCCATATCAAAACGTCGTGGCTCAGGAGAGCAGCCCTGGCCCAGACCAATGCCCTTCCTCCACCCCTCAAATTGGGCCAACATCAGAAAGGGCTTCACACACTCATGATGTGGATTCTAGCCCATATGTCTCAGTGCTGGCCATATCGCCACCCACTTTTGGTTGCCACTTGGGCATATGGCCCAACTGTACAGTCTACCCTCAGAAGGATAGATCAGGGCCGGGCACAATGGCTCACACCTGTAATCCCAGCCCTTTGGGAGGTTCACTTGCGGTCAGGAGTTTGAGACCATCCTGGCCAACATGGTGAAACCCCGTCTCTACTAAAAATACAAAAATTAGACGGGCATGGTAGTGAGTACCTGTAATCCCAATTACTCAGGAGGCTGAGGCAGGAGAATCGCTTGAACCTGGGAGGTGGAGGTTGCAGTGAGCCAAGATTTTGTCATTGCACTATAGCCTGGGCTACAAGGCAAGACTCCGCCTCAAGAAAAAAAAAAAAAAAAAAAAATGGAAGAGAACAGGAGAAGAGGCTCACACCACTCTTGCAGCAGGGCCATTGGTGGGAAATTCTGACTTCTGAGTACCTGGAATGTAGCCTAAAATGATGGCATGGCTCTGGGTGAGTAAATCCACTTAGCCTGTAGACTCCTTGTCCACTGGGGAGGACTGACCAGAAAATAAGAAGGGTAGCATAGGGCTCCTACATAGTGGGCCCCAGGGGAGAGGCCCCTATTGCCAAGACCTAAGAGCAAATCATATCTGGCCAAATAATAAATAAGCCAAAGGTGTGAGTTAATAGAGTCTACACAAATCTGGGTACCATTATTTCTACCTGAACCATAAAACACAGAGGCATGAGCTGCTTCAAGTATTTTATCTGCTGCCTCCAATAAATAACTTATTTATTCTTGGCAGTAGGCATGATCTCCAGTAAGTATAAGGGCCAGAGACCAAATGAATGAGCTCTGTATGTAAATATTTTATTGGTAAGGTTGCACTCCCATACAAAACCAGACTTCAAAACTCTAGAATGTGATCCTAGGTCAGTGCCACTGCTGCTGCCTCCCCAGAATGGACCAAGGGGAAGGAAGAAGAGAAGTTTGACTTCCTGGACCATTGGGCATTGTTGTGGGAGTTGCTTGGGTCAGTCAAGGTTGTGAGGAGCTGTGAGACAAAACAGCTTCCGTCCACATCATTTTCTTCAGAATCAAGGTCATGATTGTAGTCCTGGCCCTGAGATGCAAAGAAGCCAAAATTATGAGCTTCCTTATTGTTAACCCGTATCTCAGTTTTGCATAAACATTTACAACATTTAATATTAAGGGAAAAATGTCCACATGTAAGAAGTATTTTCATCACCAAATTGTCGAGGCAAAAGATGTAAGGAAATGTGTGCGGTGTTTATTTTGATGCAAATTCGTTGATGTATGTTTAAATGCTAACAGCACTGAATTCTGGATTCTTGGCTCAGGCAAGGGTTAGTACAACTTTCTCCCACAATATTATTCCTAATATATGAAGGACACAGTCTTTAATATTCTTTGGAGGTATGTTATATAATTTAATTTCCTTTAAATTTTTTGTTGGTTTTTGAGATGGAGTCTTGCTCTGTTGCCCAGGCTCGAGTGCAATGGCCCGATCTCAGCTCACTGCAACCTCCGCCTCCCAGGGGGTTCAAGTGATTCTCCTGCCTCAGCCTCCCAAGTAGCTGGGATTACAGGTACCCACCACCACATCCAGCTATTTTTGTATTTTTATTAGAGACGGGGTTTCACCAGGTTGGCCAGGCTGGACTGGAACTCCTGACCTCAGGTGATCCACCCACCTCAGGCTCCTAAAGTGCTGGAATTACAGGCATGAGCCACCATACCCAGCCTCCTTTAAATTTTTTTTTTTTTTTTCTTTTCCTATGGAGGTAGAAACAAAGCCCAAATCAGAATTTAAAAGTTTTTTCACACTAGTAGGTGGTGGTCCCTTCTGGGTTGTGAACAGGCAGGTTCTCTTCCTACCCCCTTCACCTTCTCCCCAACAGAGCCACTGTCTGTTCAGACAGAGCCACTCTGAAAAGCTAGGGACAATTTGTGTTCCCTGACTGATCCCATTTTTGGTTGTCATTTGGCAACTTGGTCTATGTCGCAGCCTGTATAAGCATCCAGCTTCCCAAAAGTATCTCTGAAACTCTCTCAATGCAGTTCGGGTTCCCATGTCATCATGATTTATCCTCCTTGCTTAAGGAGGATAGATTAATCAGTTAAGGTAGATTGTGGGTCCAACGTAGGTGGCTCAGCGCTGGTCCACAAGAGCTTGCTGGGATGGTCCACCCAAGAGTATCGCTGATGACTGCTAGTAAAACCCGATGTCACTGATACTGAGTAGTGTAACCTTCTATTTATTAACAATAGTTAGGGAATGAGGTGTTTAATACATTGGGTAATCCACTTAATTATAGACTACCAGTGTCTAAAGAAATATAAACTAGTTTTGAAACAACTATAAGGCTGGGCATGGTGGCTCACGCCTGGAATCCCAGCACTTCGGGAGCCTGAGGCAGGTGGATTGCTTGAAGCCAGGAGATCGAGAGCAGCCTGGTCAACATGGCGAAACCCTATCTCCACAACAAAATACAGAAATTAGCCGGGAGTGGTGGTGCATGCCTGTAATCCAAGCTACTCGGGAGGCTGAGGCAGGAGAATCGCTTGAACCTGGGAGGCAGAAGTTGCAGTGAGGGGAGAATGAACCACTGCACTTCAGCCTGAGCAACAGAGTAAGACTCTGTCTCAAAAAAAAAAGAAAGAAAAGAAACGCAAAAGAAAAAGAAAGAAAGAGGAAGAAAGAAAGAACTTTAAACTAGCACAACAGTACATTACCAGCATATCGTAATTCTACCTAGTATTTTAACTATTTAAGTGTGCGTCCCACCTCCTATAAAGGCCATAGGCTTCTTAAGGAATGGTCTGCGTCACTTTTATCTTTATTCCTCCTATAGTATCTTGCAAGTTGCTTTATATATTGTAGGTGCTAAAAGAGTTTTTATTGAATGAATGAAACTATAGAACACAAACTATCATTTACCAACATGACTTAATCCTTCTTTGATGACTCAGAAGGCCCTCCACAATCACACATTTCAAGGTTGTTATTATGTGTGTTATCCCTGGGGATGTTTCAGCACAGACCAAGTGGTTGAAAGGGGAATTCTGCAGTGACTGGAAGATTGAACTTGATAACTACCAGCTCATTCCTATTCTTTGTGTATGTGTTGAGAAGTCAAACATAGAAATGATCTCATTTATTATTACCTAAAAGAAACACCACATCACAGTGCAATTGTGATGTGGTGTTTGTGAAACCAGGAGATTACAAGTGAAAACTGTTCAATGGCCTCTGTTAATAAGACAACCAGAATTCATGATCCTTGACTATGATAAGTCAATTAATCTGAAAAGGTAGGATATCATTAGTGCTGTGAGTGTATTATTACCATTATTTAATTTAATTTTATTAAAACCTGCTCATTAGATTACAATTTACTAACGCAAACGTATTTGTCACTATGTGGCTAATATATGCCAAGCCTGTGTTAGTCATTAGGGATACAATGTGAATATAATTCATGCCCTCAAGAAATTTAAATAATTCATCTGTAAAAACATTTCATTGTGCAGATCATTTTTACAGCACTTTAAATGTCAATGTGGGAAATTAGCCTGGGTGTGATGTGACCCTCTAACCTATCCTGTAACTCATTCAAAATACAGAACAATACAAAGGAAAAAATACCAATGTTAGCTTAATTACTTGACATTAGTGTTTTTCTGAAAAACACAGTATACAGAATGTTCATTCAGAATTCCGGGTAAATATGCTTCTGCACGGAAGGTAATTTTACTTTCAGTTTAGTGCAAGGTCTGCTAGCCCCCCAGAACTTCAGGGTGAAGCAGCCTCCCCAGCTGGGGAGGAAGCCATCACAGCGCCCCACCCTGTTCTCTGATCTTCCTGTGGATCTGATAGTGACAGAGGTGGTGGCAGGGAGCCCTGCCCTGGAACTCAGGAGAAGCCTGGGAGGCAGGGACAGGTGTTCTCAGTCCCGTCTGTCAAGTATTGTGGTAATGGATGCTGCCGTCATTCCTCACAGCTCCCTGTGAACATGTTGATTTTCAGCTCGCTAGGAGAACTTTGCCATTTAGTGTTTTCATATCTAAAACTAAGGCAGGGTGGCTCAGCCTCTAATCCCAGCACTTTGCAAGCCCACTTTGCAAGTGGGCGGATCACTTCAGGGAATAAGTGTGAGACCAGCCTGGGCAACATGGTGAAACCCCATCTCTACCAAAAAACCATAAAAATTAGCTGGGCGTCAGTAGTGTGGGCCTGTGGTCCCAGCTACTCGGGAGACTGAGGTTGCAGTAAGCCAAGATCACCCCACTGCACTGCAGCCTGGGTAACAGAGAGACCCTGTCTCAAAACTAAATAAATAAATAAATGAAAATAAAAATAAAGGCCAGGCACAGTGGCTCACGCCTGTAATCCCAGCACTTTGGGAGGCTGAGGCAGGCGGATCACCTGAGGTCATGAGTTCGAGACCAGACTGGCCAATATGATGAAACCCTATCTCTACTAAAAATATGCTGGGCGTGGTGGTGCAGGCCTGTAGTCCCAGCTACTCGGAAGGCTGAGGCAGAGAATTGCTTGAACCTGGGAGGAGGAGGTTGCAGTGAGCCGAGATCGTGCCACTGCACTCCAGCCTGGGCAACAGAGTGAGACTGCATCCCCCCCACCCCGCAAAAAAGGAAGGTTTAGATGAAATCAGTTTCCCAACATACAGTGTGCAGGAGGACACAGCCCCATAAGATGCACCATCAGAATGGCGTGTGTGGAAAGCCGTGTGCTACACCTTGCAGTGGAGACTCACAGCGGCGCCTCCGCACGCTGACGCCAGAGAAGCTCCACGGTCCATACAACTGAAAGCAGCATTTTCTCAAAAGGCTTAGCCCTGAAACCCTTTCTTCTCGTATCACCTACTAGCATCTGCTGACTCACTTAGTGTTCTGAGACACACATTTTGAGAAGCGCTAGAACATCTCTATAGTCATTGTTTTTTTGTTGTTTATCGAGATGGAGTCTCACTCTCTCGCCCAGGCTGGCGTGCAGTGGAGCAATCTCGGTTCACTGCAACCTCCACCTCGAGAATTCAAGCAATTTTCCTGCCTCAGACTCCTGAGTAGCTGGGATTAGAGGCCAGTGCCACCACACCTGACTAATTTTTGTATTTTTAGTAGAGACGGGGTTTCACCCTGTTGGCCAGATGGTCTCGAACTCCTGACCTCGTGATCTGCCCACCTTGGCCTCCTAAAGTGCTGGGGTTACAGGCATGAGCCACCGCAACCGACCTAGACATTGGTTTTTATGGCCTCTTAAAGCAAAAAGTAGTCTTAGAAATCAGAGGTCCATTGAGGTTAGGTAGCCTGTCAGGGATCTCAGTTACTGGGCAGACTAGGTTCCTCTGATTTGTCAGTTTCTTATATTCTGTATTCTTATAACCTTGATGAATAAAATTTTACTGTAAGAAAAGCTAGAAAAAGCATCAGCAATTTAAATCCACAGACAATTCCTAAGCTCTGGAGTTTCTACTTTTAGGTGAACACTATTGGTTGAAAGGACTCCTGATTAAGCAAAGTGATTAGAAATACTATATTTTCTAATGATGTCTCTCTATAGGCTACTGGAGGTGTTACTGAATAGAGAATTATACACAATTCAAGAAGCCAATGAGAAGAGCAAAAGGAGAAACAGTACGGAGTCCAAAGCCCAGGTAATTAGCTCCTGGTGATGAAAAGTAAATTACTTTTTTTGATACTGAGCTCAAGGAGATCCTCTGATTTTTTTGACGTATTAAGTATGAGTCACAGATTCAGTTGGTGTCAAATCTTTAAAAAGAGAACTGATACTATACCGACCTTAAAGTCTCTTGTCTTCTAGATAGGGTCTCCTTTTTACCAGCCTGAAGAAAATCTCACACCTCTCTTCACTTGATCTTTGCCTTGAGTTAAAAGAACAAAAATAATGTTCGGCTTTAATCTCTTTCCATGCAGTTTGCTTGTAAAGAATTCTTTAAGTTGGTGGCTAAGTAAACAACGGTATTCTCAGAGCAGTGAATTCCCACCGGCTATTCCACAGTCTAGCCTAGCCCCAAAGTAATTAAAGAAGCAAGCAGTTTGCATTCTTTTTCTACAAAACTACACTTGAGTAGCAGATGGCAAACACAAATGTTTTGCTCCAGAGACATATGGAAACCTCTCTGTTTCATAAAAGCCTCAATAAATATTAAACCCCAAATGATGCCATTCATTGCAGAAATAAAACGTGATAATCCCCCAAACAGGCCTAATTAGGCCATATAGCTACTTGAGTTTCTGAAAGCAATTGGTGGGAAATGACTATGTGATGGGGATTTCATTCTCGGTTTCTCTTAATCTGAATATTCAACCTAGCCCAAAGGAGTCACCTATTCAGCCTTGTTTTCTTTTTTTTTTTTTTTGAGACGGAGTTTCGCTCTTGTTGCCCAGGCTGGAGTGCAATGGCGCGATCTCGGCTCACCGCAACCTCCGCCTCCTGGGTTCAAGCAATTCTCCTGCCTCAGCCTCCTGAGTAGCTGGGAC
>CAUYUD010167353.1:0-14582 GCA_963575295.1 Alouatta caraya | reverse complement strand
ATGTCCTTCTTCTGGGCTTGGGAAAATGACTAGAATAAAGGTAACAAACTCCTCAGCAATTTACATGTTCCATTTGTTTTCTTGTAAGATTTATTAATCTGGCATATTTCTTTCAGAGAAGCAAATGTAGAGATCATGAGGGTAGTAAGTGTGCAGAATAACTTTTGGTTTTATTTGCCACTGAAAACAGTGAAAAACAGTCTTAGGTACCGTTAGTAGGTTTTACTTTTTGAGCATTGACCCTCTCTGTTGCCTGTCTCAGCATTTTGTTGGATATTAGAACCATTCTAATCATTGTTGTTTCAGAGCAAATAGCTAGTGAGTTATATATACAGCAAGTAAGTATCAAATAAAACCTTTTGATAGAATGACTAGCTTGCTGCCTATTTTATCTTAGTTTAGATAAGCCTAGATCCTGACTTATCCCCACCAACCTGCTTCACACATGAGCTTAGTAAGAGTGGGGTCTGTTAACTGTTACCTTCCCCAGTAACTCCTTTGACTTTCAAAAATGGGCCAGATTAAAACCCAGAAAGATGCTAGGTAACAAAGGGTGAATATGTTGATTGGTTTTAAACATGTTTTTTAGTCTAAACCCATGTACTCATATTTCTGTGTGTTTTCCTTTCAAACACAGTCATGCCTGGAAAGAGGACTAGTTTGAATCCGTGGATGACTCTATTGTAATCAGTTTTGCTCTTTAACTCACTTTTATTTTTCTCAGTAAGGAACAACGTCTTTGAGCCTCTGTTTTCTCCATTCTTTGTTCTTTGAGCCTCCATTTCTTATCACTAACTGAGCGTATTGGTCTCAAAGACCTTCATGTAGTAGTCTATGATTTCCAAGTTGGCTAGGAAGGAGCCCCATAATATCTTTCCCTTGGGCATGAGATGTGTCCCTATCTGCTCATTACAACATATCTGGAATAGTTGTCCGCAGTATACCCTGAAAACCATTTGTGTGGAACATTAATTGGTAAGATGCTTTATTATAAAAGTTTGTACATTAGCAAATTGAAGTGTGTCAAAACTCAAGAAACAAACTTGTCAAAATGATTTCTAATACTTTACCCATAAAAACAAAGAGATAACAGCTATTAATATCTCACTAAAATTGCACCTTACATATGGGAAACTGGTGTTCAACTCAGTTTCAGAAAAAGATAGCTGAGGAAAAAGAGGAAAATGGGAAGAGGAGGAATATCTTCATAGTGCAAGTAGACAACCAAATTTCATAGAAGGAAAGCTGTCTGGAGCCTTTGGGTCAGCAAGAATGAAGCCCTGAATTATATGTAACTGAATGTGTTATTACTGGATCAAGAAAGGAACGTTGAAGATAAGAAGTTTGCAGAAAGCTCAAAGGGTGACCAGTGTAACCAGAAAAGCTTTTGATTTGGTTAGTATTGGGAATGTTTCTGCTTGTGTTCTTTCTTTAATTGTACTCTTCAGGTCAGTATCTGTCTCACTAACACTTGGTTTCTTATCAATAAGCTTTATGAAAATAACTCATTTAATGCCCACAGCAACCCTAGAAGGTAGGACATTAAGGCAGGAGGGTTTATGAGTCGAGAGAGGCAGTTAGGTGATGGTAACAAATGACTTCCAGATCGCAGTGGGTTATAACCACAGTGCTATCTTTATTACCCACCAGATGTGTGAGGTGGGTCAGCTACTCTGCTCCAAGGTATGTGCACTTCAGGACCCAGGCTAGTGTCCTTCTCCACCATTGCTGATCATAATGAAGGAACATGACAGATCTCGTCTGGCTCTTAGAGTTTTCTGCCCAGGAGTTATTTGTGCTGCTTCTAGCCATGATTCAGTGTTCAAAACAAGTCAGATGCCAAGCCTGGTATCAGTGGGGTGGGGAAGTAAAATCTTCCCAACGGAAAGGGGCAGTGTGTATTTTTAAATAAAAATACACTCCCACAGAGAGAGGGTGAGTAACTTTCCCTAGCCAGTGAGCTGGTTTGTGGAAGAGCTGGGATTCTGAACTCAAACAGAACGGTGTCTGACTCCCATGACGAAGTAAAATGAATTTTGTGAGCTCCCCATGAAATTCATCAAGGCTTTTTTTGTGTCCATATTACTGAACAACCATATGTAATGTAAAAATCATAACTTCAGCTAGAATCATGTTGCTAGCATAGCATTAAGGTTAAGAATGAGGACTTTGGAGCCAAGAGTGCCTGTGTCCAGGTGCTGCCATCATCACTTAGTAGCTCTGGGACCTTTCAGAAGATGCTTAATTTTTCTGTACTTTATTTTCAACATCTGTAAAATGGGGAAAATAATAGTGCCTACCTCATGGTTGGGGTAAGGATTAAACAGGTTAATAACTAACATAAAATACTTAGAATGTAATTACTACATAAATATTAATTATTACTACTATTATCCGCTTCTATCTTAAATGTAAACAAAATAGGTTCAAAGACTGTGCTCAGCACCAGAGCTATCATCTGCCTTCAGGCACGATGAGTATCTCACATCCTTTTAGAAGTGGCTTTTTGTTGGCTCTGTGTGTGAACTCACTATTTACTTTTCCCGTCTCTTGTGTTAAGATACAAGAAATGGCCTCATTTTTTATTTTGTTCTCTCTCACTGTGGCAGTGAAACAGATGATAATTATGAATGCTTAGATTTATTTACATATAAACAGAAAGTTTCCAATAGCCTGTTTTGACATAATTCTTCTGCCTGGTTGTTATCCTATTTTTTTTTCTACAAAAAATATCTCCTCTCTACCAATTGCTTTCCTGTTTTCTAAAACACTTTTACCTCCCTTGAGTGTGTCCTAGTTGGTTATACATCTGAGATTTTTTTTTCTTCCCTTCAGAGTTTTACCTAGTGGAATATATATTATTTTACAGATTGGTTCCATTCATTTCAACTCTCTTAAGATACTAGGCTGTCTTATTAGATTCTTTTATTTTTCCCTCTGAAGATTCTCATTGTTGACATTTTTGTTGATTTTTAGGTACATGACAAATCAGGTACTAATTGAATATTGTCCACATTTGGTCACAATTTGATTTTTTACAAAGAATATAGGGAAGTCTGACGTTCTCTTTTATTCTCTAGATTTTTACAATGGACATTCTTTTAAAATGGTCTGTGTCTTGAAATCTTGTTATTTTGAACAGTTTTCCTGGCAATGGTGTGGAGGACAGTAATAGAACAGAAAGATACTTTCTGATTTGTTTGCGTGCCTCCTAAGACTGTACTCACTGGCTCTAATATTATACAATTGTGTGAATATGTAGAAAATGTTTCATAGTTAACTTTTCTAGGAATGTGCACAGTATAAAAATGTGCTGATGGTGGACACAGTGAGAATACACAGAAATATATAGACTAAAGCTGGTTAAATGTTCTAGAGGGAAGAATGAAGAATGTGCTTAATGTAAATCGTTAAGTCACAATAACTGGGAAGGGGTCAAGTTAGAATGAAGAAAAGATGTAGGTTCAATGCTAGGAAAGTATTTAATGGCATACCTCAAATGGAGTTAATCTAATTAAAATGGATGCAACAACGATTGAATTCCAAACACAAAAAAGATATCAGGTTATTTTTTGCTACAGATCCCAGTAAGAATTAAGAAATATATTAAAAGCATTTTTCAAAGAAAAAATAGTATAATACAAGTATAAGTTATCTACCCATGTGGTAGACTCTAACAATTATTCCCTTCTCTTAGAATTGCCCCCAACCTGTAAGGTACAGGACCACATCTAAAACTGTGCTATATGACCCTGCCCCCAGGTCATTGCTGCTCACTTCAGGGTGTGTGCCTCATCTACGCTATGGCAATCAGGATCTTACTCCAGGAAATTAAAACATGAAACTGATGGAATAGAATCCAAGAGTCCCCAGAGCTCAACTAGGGCATTGTGGAAGCATCATGCCAAGGGGTATATAAATCCTTGCTGCAGAGATGGCTGCAGCTTAACCGGCTCCTGCTTCTCCTAGAGTTTGGTGGTGCAGTTCCTCCTGAAATACCATACCACATTCAATAAATACCTCCTCTTTCTTATTCTACCCGAAGTTTGTTTCTGTTACTTGCAACCAGGAGAACCCCAACTCACACAGTCCTGAAAAGATTAGAAAGGAAGAATCTAACCAGGATACAAAGCTCAATGAGGAAAATGACTCTGAAAGGAAAGTGGGATGGATTCTGATAGGTTATGGACTCATAAAAATGAACTGGCAGATGATGAAAGCATCAAATCACTCTTACAAATGCTTTAGAGAAGGCTATTAAGTTGTATGGTTTATAAAAGTCAGCAAATTTATAGTGTTCCTGAGGCTTAGTAGCTCAGTTGTGTAGAGACCTGAATTAATGAGGGCTTGGTTATAGGCAAACCAGTTTCAAGACCACGGGTCACCTAACTTCTTACACCCACAACTGGCCAACATATTCCCCAATAATGGGGCAGCCAGAGAGTATGTACATGTATTTGTATTTGCAAACCATATCCACTCTGGAATACGAACTAAGTCAGTATTCCTCTAATAGAGCACTGATGTAGCATCTTATACTGGGCATAGCAGTAGACTTAGTAAAAAGAATATGAAGATGAAAGTACCACAAATGTCTATGGCTAAGGTTATGTGTGCCTGTGGATGTTTAGCTATCAAGTGTGTGATCTGAATCATTCATGTAGTCATCTTGGACTCTTGAGAAATGGCATGTTAATGAAGTTCCTTAGGTTTAAAAAAAAAAAAACCTACTTTGCAGTAAAGAGTTTACAGCTCTAGAGTTATAAATTTTCATGTTTGACATCTGATTTTATGGCTCTTAACTTTTGTAAAGTGTGACTGCCATTTCCTCTATGAAGGCTTCCTTGATTCTCCTGGTCAGAATCAAACACTCTTTCTGCCCAAAAAACATCACACTTTGCTTGGAACGCTCATTATATCTTCCCAAGCTATGCATATATGTATATTCACATAGAGATGGATTATGTACAAACATATATAGTTGACAGATTTTATATTAAAATATATGTGGATGTACTAGTTTGTCAGAGCTGCTGTAACAAAGTACTACAGATTGGGGGTGGGGGTGGGGTGGTTTACACAACAGAAGTTTTCTTGAAGTTCTGGAGGCTGAAATCCATGATGTGTTGACAAGATTGGTTGCCTCTGAGTCTGTTCTGTGCTTTTCCTGGCTTCTCGTGGTTTGCTGGCAATCTTTGTTGTTCCTTGGCTTGTAGAAGCATCATTCCAGTGTATGCTTTCATCTTCGCATCGTGTTCTTCAGTGTGTGTGTTTTGTCTTCAAATTTTCTTTTTTTTAAGGACTTCACTCCTGTTGGATTAAGGCCCATTCTAGTGACCTCATTTGAAATTGACTACCTCTGTAAAAGCCCCTATTTCTAAGGCCACATCTACAGTACTGGGGGTTAGGACTTCAACATATGCATTTTTGGGGGACATTTTTCAACTCATAATGCTGAAAACAGACATGTTATCTGTTTTCTAAGGCTGAATGCTCTGTAACTGCAGGGACTGAGTTACTCATCATTGTAGTTTCCATAGAGCCTAGCAAAGCACCTCCATGTTAGTAAGCAACATAATATTTGTGGAATTGATTGATAACATTTCCAATCTAGCTTAAAAACCACCATTTTGGGCCCAGTGTGGGCTCATGCCTATACTTCCAGCACTTGCGGAGGCTGAAGTCTGAGGATCACTTGAGCCCAGGAGTCTAATATCAGCCTGGGCACTAGAGCAAGTCCCCATCACTAAAAAACCTGTTTTAAAAATTAGCAGGTCATGGTGACACACACCCGTGATCCCAGTTATTTGGGAGGCTGAAGTAAAAGAATTGCTTGAGCTCAGGAGATTGAGGCTGCAGTGAGCCATGATCACACCACTGCATTGAAGCCTGGGCAACAAAGTGAGATCCCATCTAAAAAAGATAAAACCACCATTTTGTTAAGCTGAACTCACCCTTGTGTGTGTAAGTCATTCCACAAATGAAGGAATGTTTTAGTGTATAAACTTTCCTGTGTGACAGTCCACTGAGGGATTCCATCAGTACCGCCTTCAACTCTTCCCTTTGGAACTCACAAACCTTCTTTTTCTGAGCCTAGCTAAATGGCTCAAGCCTCCTCACAGATACTATTTTGGGGCCTTTGTCAAAACAGAGACAGAATGAGATTTCAGAGCCATAGATAGTTGAAAGTCATGGAAACTAAATTAGTTGTCATGTAAGGGCTATTGTTACCCCCCTGGCCCTACAGGTATATAATGCTCCTTAGGAGATGGTTAGCATGTATACGTGTGTGTTTTTTTCCTCAAAAGTTTCCTTTCTATATTAAGCTACATATAGTTGATTGGTTTTAGATGTTACCAAAATTGGTGGAATAACCCGAACATTATTTATAAAGTTCTGTTATTTTGAAGAGTTTGTCTTAATTGTCAGACATAACACAGACCTATATTTATTTCAGTGAAATTTTAAATTTTAAAAAAGAAGTATCAGGGTGGCAGGGCAAGGTTGCAGAGAGGGGAGTGTACATGGACACACAGGAAATTCCAAGTTTCTTAAAAAGCCTGCAATATAAAGAATACACATTCAGAAACCCAGCTTTTTCAAAATAATTCAGAAATTCAGTGGTTCTTCAGTGATTCATAAGAAGTGTGTATCTCAAGGAAAGCTTTTTTTTGGAGGTGTTTGATTTTACACTCGGAAGAAGTAATTGCAAGAGTTAAGACTAGAAATTTCTGTATTAAAATTAGGTGAATTTTTTCTCTAATATGTATTTTAGAAACATTGTAGGTAGGAGAGCTTTGGGATTTCACTCTGTACCAGAGAGGAGGAGGAGAAAATGGGTTACTTTAATTCAATATTGTGTTAAATTCAGGCTCTTCCAACTTTATCAAAAGTTTGGGGATGAAAGCATATATTACTCTAATGAAAGCTGGCAGTTTCAAGCAGAAAAAAAAAATAGAAATAAAAAGGAGAAAACCCAGACGGACAAATTCACTTCTTCACTGGATATTTACTACCAATAATATATGGAGCATCTAAAATGTATAAAATGCTACACATATGATTGTAGTAGTAGGGATTACAGGTAGCTTGTGTGGTTTTATTGGCTTATTTTGTCAAGATCTGGAACATGGGATTAATTTCTGATATTGAATTTGAGTGAAGGTATTTTTAATCTTGCCTCAAAACAATGAGAACATCTTTGTTCTGAAGTGTGATCTTTCATTTATTAGGGATCTTTTCGTGCCCTAGATGCACAAAGACCACAATGTCACAGCCCTCTAGGGACTTACCTCCCACTAGGGAGATAAATAGGTAAGAAGGCACTTGTGACTTTGTGAATTGTGTGAGTGACTCCATGGATGGATGGATGGATGGATGGATGGATGAATAAATGAAAATGTGAGTGTAATTTGAGGCACTGTTCTTGAGAGCATAAAAATAATTTTGAGAATACAGATAGAGGGCAAGGATTTAAAGAGCTACTTTTTAGTTTTTAGAAGCTGCAGAAAACTCCATAAGGACAAGCCTGTGGATAACACACCTTCAGAAAATCAGACTACTAAAATTAGAATTTTTGTTTGTGTTTACTATCTCTGTATTCTGGCAACTGAATTCTTTAAAAAGTCTCTTAATTTTTGGGAGGATTGGGGTACATTCCATAATTGGCATAGTGCAATTTATGAAACTCCCATGCTCTTCCAAAGTTGGTGAGTTTTACATACCAATCCCGTTGAGTTTCCTGCTGACTGATCTCACTGCAAAAAATCCTGTGAAGATCCACAACTTAGAATATGCTTCCAACTTACTGACTTTATGCTTTATGGATGTTAATAGAGTCTCCTAAAGCATATAATCAGAGTGAATTTGTTGTTATTTTAAAGTTTTGGGGGCAAAACTGATATTACGTATTGGAAAAAGTATATAAAGACATTTCTTTCATACGAGTTTTGGCTCTAAAAGTTTCTCTGAAATCTGCTTTCACACTAACTGTCTGAGGGAATGAGTAATTAAATGATCTACTGTGGAAAGGCTAATCAATTTAACCATTACTCAGGGACTGCCGCCACTGGTATCCCCATCTGCCCACATGACAGGTGCACCTGGCACTTAACATTGTCATGGCCTCTGTGGCTGGTGACTCCCCAGGGCGCCTCTGTGTGGGAAGAGAATGGGTCTTGGCCTCCTCAGAGGCGCAAATCTGTTCTCCCCACAAGCGTACCAGATCGCCACTGGGCTCCTATTCTTGGGATGCACCAGAAGTGGGGAAAGTTGATGATTAATTGAGTCTTCTCTTTCAGATTTTAGTATATAACTCTCTGCCCCAAGGCACAAATGAGAGTAATCATCTATCTAATTTCAATGCAGACATTTGGTGATATCTTCATAGGGAAACAATATAGGGTGGGGGGAACAAACCCTATGCCTAAGCATTGATTTATGTTGGGAGTTTCATTAGTATTTTCCTTCTACTCTGCCAGAAATGTAAATTTATAGTACTTGGAATTCAATGTGTTTCTGAAAATTTGTGATGGTAGTTTTCCCACTGATTCTCATTAAAATGGTCAAAAATGTGTAGTGTCTATGGAGACCCCAAATTCTTGCATTATTTGTGATGACCTCCCTAGCAGTAGAAGCAATGATAACAGGCAATAGTAGATACAGAGGTACAAGGTCTAATAAATAGGATTATAGTTAAATATATATTCATTGCTATTTTACATATTTTTAAAAACATGAATGGCCATATTTAAACTTTTGAGCAGTAGGATGATAGGCATGCTTTCCAGCCTGCATGAGCAGCCTCCATTTACCCATGGAAGGTGGGCATTGCTGCATATTAGCAATGTTGACCAGGAGCCTCCAGAGGCCCTATGACCTTTTTGAAGATCCATGAGGTCAAAATTATTTTCGTAAGAATACTAAGACGTCATTTGCCTTTTTTGTTCTCATTCTCTCATGAGCATACAGTGACTTGCCAGAGGCCACCCCACATGTGACATTGCAGCATATTGAATGTATTAATAGAAGCAAATATGAGAATCCAGATGTCATTTCTGTTAGCCAGATATTAAAGACTTTTACAGAATTATAAAACAGTGCCACTCGTTTTATTACATTTTTGAAAATTATAGTTAAATTTCATAATTATGTTTATGTCAACCTGTAATAAAATTATTGTTCTTTTAAATGAATGAATATATACTTTTAAAGTTTATTCTGAAGGTGGTAAATATCAGTAGATATAACTGACAAAAACAAAAGCTCTTTGGAATTCTCAGTAATTTTTTTTGCAGAGTGTAAAGGGATTCTTAATCCAAGAGGTTTGATTAACTTTTATATCATAGAGATGATAATAATACCTACCTCATGGGAGTCCCTGAGGTTAAAGAATATCATGTGAGATATTTAGAATAGTGCCTGACATAGCAACTGTTCAATAACTATCAGCTATTATGACTATCTTTTTAAATGGAAAAGTAAAATAGGTCCAGTATCTCTCAGAGAAGTGACATGACATAAAAACCTGACACCAAAGTGGCAGAACTTGGTGCTGAACAAAAGTCTAACAGCACTGCATTCAAAAGACTTAATGAATTTAGAGAATAATTTAGAACATGTAATAGACATTATTCCTAATTAAAATATTTGTGAGGACAGATCTGTTCTCTTATATAATTTGTTGCTGAAAAGTTGAAATTGAAAAAATCTTAGAAATAGCAGAAAGCGCCTTCTTATTAAAGGAAGTTCAAATTTGATCTTTTGATAAAATAGTCACCTAATGTGTTTTAAAATCTAGCTTTGAATGCAGAGTGTTATACTTACTGTGTCTTATGACACTGGTGCGCTTAGAAATGCTTTCTCCATCTATCAATCCTGAAGTCTTTGAATTTGGAACTGTATTATTATTTATGTTTATTTCCTAGGCCCTAGAAGAGTACCAGGCCTGCAGTAAACTCACATTAAGTGTTTGCTGAATGCATAAGAATTTCCATTATTGCTGGATAATATAGTTTCAGTTAGCAGAATATTCTGATTTAATACCAATTGATATAGATGTATTTAATACATAAACATAAGTAAGTGTTAAATGCTTTAAAGGAACTTAACCTAAAAATCAAAACTAATATGAACCTAGAGTCTTGTAGGGAGAGTACAATGGGATTCTTTAATATGGCAATATCTTTACCATAGTAGAGGAAAATGACTTTGGATTGCTATGATGCCCAAGAAATTTTTTCTTTTTAAATTCATATGTAAGTGTGTTTATTTGTTATACTTTATTTTTCTGGAAAGGTCAAGTGATCAGACAAATTATCTTGCATGTTCATCAAATCACAGAGTATTTCACATATTGACAGCTTGCTTGATATGAGCTGGATCTGCCTTTTAAGTGCATTGCCTGTATAGGGTATTTGGGACCAGGAGACTTATAATGAGTAGAAATAATTCTTCCCACTTACACTAAGTGCCCTTGCTGCTCTTCCATCAGGGCATCCTCAAAGGAGCACCATCTGTCCTGTGGAGAGTAGAGCACACAGCATCTCCATTCTCTCCCATTCAGGGTGGGTGCAAGTCCTGGGCTTCCAGAATAGTGGCAAGGGAACATTGATTTGTCTCCCAATAGGCGTGCCCTGGACACTCATGCAACAGATGGCTCTGTAGCACTGTGGCCTGAGGTCTCCACACATCACAAACTGAATATATTCCCCCACTCCGCAAGCTGCTTTCTCCTTGGGGGATGTTCTTTTAAACATGCAAACATTGCAGGTCTTTTCTAAATTTTACAAATGCCAACATCCTGTTGCCTTCATTGTGAACACTGTTTCAATGGGCTTAAGTTGCAGATGTGTCAGTGGTATTCTGAAGACTATATAAAACATATAAAATGTCGTTTACGATCTTTAGTTCAGATAATCTGGGCTGTATGGAAGGGCTTTAGAAACTTAGAACTAATTCTCCATTTGGATACAAAATTGAATAATAAGAGTAGCTCTGTTTTATTCTTCCTGGAGGAAAAGTTATCTTTACATTTAACTGCAAAAGAAGTAAGTACTGTGGTCTCTTGTTTCATCGTGTATATATTCTTTGTATTCTTCTCTTATACCTGTTCTGTAAATAAGAACCCACAGCTCTTGATAAAATATCCCTGTGCATTTGTTTGGCAATCATAAAGTCAATACCCACTTCATATTGAGCTACTGGCTTTGCCACAAACACAAAACAAAACAGTGATGCATTGCAGAAGCACAGTTGTCTGTTTCCAGCAGATGAACTGAGGCCTTTAAATAGGAGCAAGGGAGTATGTGTATGTGAGTGTATTTAATTTGTCTTGGGTAGCTTGCAAATCCAGCATTCTTTATTTTCTACACAAAGCTGTTTGTAAGAACTTTGAATTTGCATGAAAAAGATACTAGTCCCAATTGGTTTCACACATATATTGGGACCGTGGGGGTTTGAAGATATGGCGTGCCAGGAACTACTAAATCCAGGGACAAATGAGATTCTGTGAAAAAGATAGAGCCATTTATTTTTAATATTTTGATTGAGTTGATAATTTGATTTCAGAAATAACATCTAGAAATCATGAGTATTTTATCATAGAGGTTTTTACCATGTCAAGAACTTCAGCACTTCTTTAGTTTTAAAAAAGAAAGAACTTTTCACACAAAAATAACATTTTTCATACAAAAATAAAATACAAATTCTACCTTAAAAAATCCAGCTGATGTAAAATATACACACAAGGACTTGAAATATTTGGAATATACAAGTTATTGAACCTAAAGAAAGAATCCCTTATTTGTTGTGTTTTAGCACTGGAAACCTACTTTTCAAAGGAAATGTAATTCGGATGCCTACTACATAAAATAGCTTAGAGTTGAAGTGCCCTTTCTGTAGTGGGACTTAGCTGCCACTGGCTTTGCCCATTGACTTCATGGGAGGACCCTGAACTGTCCCTTAGACCCCTGAGGGAGCTCTGTTGGATAATATAATAGGTTACATTGCCTACATAAATGTTTTAAAACAATTACGGAGCATGGTCCCCAAAAGACATTGTGTTTGCTGTTCTTGCAGATTCTGCTCCTTCATCACTTAGCTACTCTGAGTTAGGGTAACTTCCAGTTGTCTACATCTAAGCAATTTCCCCAGTTATAGATACGGAAGGCTAGGAGCCGGGCTGGGGTTGGGGATTGCCTCCCCTGTGGCCTATGCTTCTCTGAAATTTTCCATCTTTGCATTACCTATTTCCACATGGCTGTTTGAATTTGGGCATTTCTCCATTCACATGGTGGTAGGTCAGATATAAAATGGTGTTTTTGGTTTTTATGTATTTGACTCTCCATTTCACCAAATCAAGGGGCTAGAATGCTGCTCCTTTAGAGATGGCCCCTTTATGTTGATTTATTCATTTTGTTCCTTCTTCATTGAATGCCAAAGAATATAATGTGTGGGCAGTCTACAAAATTTCATAATTTATTAATATAGTATTTTCCTTTTTAAAAACTATGTAATGACTAAAACCATTAAGCTTTTCTTTCAAATGAATTAATAAGATTTGAGAAGCACCTTGCAGTGTGACAGTCCTAATAGTTTATAAAGGTCATCTCTTTTAAGCATAAAGTAGTGATGTTCCTAACATTTATACTGTATTTGGACTCTTTTATCATTTAGTAGGATGATAGGGATAAGATAGACTCTTGATCTGTTCCTGGAAATGTCTCTTTTATGTTACACTGCTCTTGTGAAAAATTAACATACCATTAGCATATATATTAAATCTTTCTCTGAAGCTTCAACAATTAGAAATGATGATTCAAGGCAATTTTCTGGAACATTCTTACATTCGTAGTTCTGTATCTGTCTTTTAGTTGAAGTTCTCTAAGTGTGGTCCTGGGACCTGGGTATCTCCAAGACAATTTCAAGGGATCGGCAAGGTCAAAACTATTTTTGCCGTAACACTAAGATGATATTTGCCTTTTTCACTCAGCTTCTATGAGTGGAGTTTTCTAGAAGCCACATGACATGTTCTATCATAACAGATTAAATGCTGAAGCAGATATGAGAATGCAGTTGTCTTCTATTAAGTCAGACATTAAAGATAGTTACAGAATTCTAAAGCAGTATCACTCTTCTCATAAACTTTATTTTTTCCATTTATTTTCAAAATGTATTTTTGTTTTGGAATTACTGTTTAGGATGACTTTTAATTAAAATGTTTTGCTTATGTTGGCATGGGTTTATTGACATTTTTTGGTGATTTAATAACTATCTTAATAAATTACATTTTTATTTATATGTGGTAAATATCAATAGATAATAACCCATAAAAACAAAAGCTCTTTGGGATCCTCAGTTTTTCTGCATACAAAAGGGTCAAATGTTTGGGAACTCAGTACTCAGATATTAGAGAACTGCTGTTCTAAAGTCCCCTCATTCATTGCTCTTACATAGGAATTTACTTTGTTGAAGATTACTCAGATATTTACTTGGTGGCCTATGGAAGTTGTGCTTTTCATAATTTTAGGATGTATGTAAAAAAGCTTTTGTGGTCAACCAGAACTAGAGGGTACCCTGTGGGAATCAGGGTGTATGTGCAGTGCACCTGTGTTATGTACTACGTAAATGCAAAATGGTAATATTATTTAAAATTCTGTTATACTAGACAAGTTGATATTGGATTCTGTAACTAATTCCTCATTCAGCAAGTCACAAATATTTATTTTGTTCCTACTAAGTGGCCTTAGTAGTTGTTAAAGAGATGAGCTAAATATAATCTCCACTCAGGCAACCAGCTGTTACAGTAAGATATTAACTACACCACAACTGACCACCTGCAAAAATGAATGGATCATCATTTTTGGTTGCTACTGTTCTGGTCAAGGAGGAATTTATGGTCTTATTTAGAAGAAAAATATATTGAATAAACAGTAGAGTAAAATATGAGACAATGTGCTTACCACAGTTTAGATGAGAAGTTAAATGCCTCCATGTTTCAATATACAGAGGAAAGAGTGTGGCAAGTAAGTTCAGGTATTGTGGTGAGAAGTTGATTATTATTAGCATCAAAGTTGCTGCTGGTGTTCTAGCAGTGTTGCTGTGTTTTTGCTTAGGTGGGACGAATACGGACATATTCAATTTGTGATTAATCAGCAAGCTGTGTTCTTATGATTTCTTAATATTGCTGCATATCTTATGTTATACTGGCCCGAACATAGAAAGTCAACACCAAGACAAAAGTATGCCAAATTGCAAGGTCTTTATTGCTGGCGGCTGAGGAGGACTCGCGTCTCTCCAACCTGTGGCCCCGAAAGGAGGGTGTCAAGTGTCTGACCTGCCCGGACCCTCGTAACCTGGACCCCAAGGTGCGACCGAATTAACCAGACGGAAAAGAAGTTCAGGCTTTATTGGAGAGTCTCGGGGCGGACTGGACTCGTAATGGGAAGAGTCAGCAGTCTCGCGCCAGTTTTCTTTGTTCTGCAGTTTTTATAGGGGTAGAGGGACTGGGGGAGTGGGAGAGCTGATCTGGCGGGTGGCGATTGGGCAGGTTGGTTGTCCGGCGGGAAGTTTGCCGAGCAGGG
>CAUYUD010167350.1:0-12503 GCA_963575295.1 Alouatta caraya | reverse complement strand
CCGTCTCTACTAAAAATACAAAAATTAGCTGGGCATGGTGGCACGTGCCTGTAGTCCCAGCTACTCAGGAGGCTGAGGCAGGAGAATTGCTTGAACCCAGGAGGCGGAGGTTGCGGTGAGCCGAGATTGCGCCATTGCACTCTAGCCTGGGTAACAAGAGCGAAACTCCTTATCAAAAAAAAAAAAAAAAAGAGTATTCTTAGGGTTTGGGTAGAGTCACACAGAGGTGCAAAAGTGGAGGAAATATATAGAATAATGCATCCGCAGGTCAGGAATACCATGCCTCCACTTCCCAGGGTTCTGCACACTGCAGACACTCAATAAATGTTAATTGACTGCGTTAATAGGCTTCATAGTTCCAACATGCAGTCCAGTGCCTAATTAGCTAGTTCAGGCAAGCCCTCTTAATATTACATTTGGGGAATGAGAGACATGAACTGGTTGAGTGACCTCTCAGGTCACCCTCTGTGTTAGAGGCACAGCAAAGACAGGAGTCCAAAGACACAAGCATCTACCAGCCACCAATGAACTGGCCCACTGCTGATGAGGCCAGGAGCTGAGGAGGCAGGAACACTAAGACAAATGGAATTTGAAGTCTGAATTCAGAGAATTTTCACTTCCCTCAAATCACAAATGAGAACATTTAAAATTAACTCACCAAACTCTCCCATAGGCTGGCTCAAGAAATAGGAGCTTCCAAGTTCAAGTGAGAAGTTGTGGAGGAAGAACTCTAAGATGGCACAAGGAAGACTCTTCTCACCGCTTTGGTGAAGTTTCATAGAGAGGGCATGAGCTATGGAAGCAGACAGTCATGGCTTTGAATCTCTCTCTATTACTCACCAGCTGCTGCAACTTAACCTCTTCAAGACTCAATTTCCTCACCTTTAAAATGAAAATGGTAATGATTGTCTCATAGAGTTTATGTGCAAAGTAAAGATGTGATATAAGCCTCTAACATGATGACTGGTCCAAAATGGGCACTGAGGTACAAACCCACAAACATAATGCTAGCTACGACAATGATTCCACTAGGAACAGCAGAGCATCGGTCAGTCAGAGGTCGTGTGAAGTTTCCACTGACTTGATGAAAGGAAATCTAAAGTAATAAATAAACACATGAACAGGTCATTCTATCTGCAGATTACAAGGATAATTTTTTCAGTATGAGAAAAACACTGTTCAGTAGCTCACAAGCAGATTTCACTCTGGAGCAGTGCCCTTGACACAGAGCAAGCTGGCTTTTTGTACTTTTCTGTTCTCTCTCTCTCTCTCTCTCTCTCTCTCTCTCTCTCTCTCTCTCTCTCTCTTTCTCAGCTTCTGATACATGATGTTCAGCAAATACACCACTTACTGGAGGATGGTATATCGTATACCCTGTGGACTGCACTTTACAACAGACTCCCAAGATTGAGGGCAGATAAATAATATGCACTTGAATATTCCCAAAGTTACTTAATGCTACATCTAAGGGCATCATTTGCAACAGATCTGGCTACCAAAAACACATTTGGGGATTCTTATTTTCCAACAAAAAACTACGTTAAACCAACACAGTGCATTGGAATTTTATATGAGACGGTAATAGCTGACAATATCCTTATCTCCATATCAAAGAGAAACCCGTCCTTTTTCACAAGGAACTGATTTCAAAGGGAGTTATACTTCTGAATGAGAGACATGCCAGCGATCTGGACCTATGAATCTCTGAGACTGTAGATGTTGAATAATATCAATGTTGTAAGAACCTCAGTTATTGTTATTATTATTATTAAGATGGAGTCTCACTCTGTCACCCAGTCTGGAGTGCAGTGGCACAATCTCAGCTCACTTCAACCTCCACCTGCCAGGTTCAAGCGATTCTCTTGCTTCATCCTCCCAAGAAGATAGGATTACAGGTGCACGCCAAGATGTCCAGCTAATTTTTGTATGCTTTTGTAGAGACGCAGTTTTGCCATGTTGGCCAGGCTGGTCTTGAACTCCCGGCCTCAAGCAATCTGCCCACCTTGGCCTCCCAAAGGGCTGGGATTCCAGGCGTGAGCCACCTTGACTGACCTGACCTACACTTTTCTAAGTCCATTGCTCACTTTTCAGGTCACATCTGAGATGTGTGTCAGTAGCATCTGACACAGTGA
The DNA here is from genome assembly GCA_963575295.1 of Alouatta caraya. Classification (NCBI taxonomy): domain Eukaryota; kingdom Metazoa; phylum Chordata; class Mammalia; order Primates; family Atelidae; genus Alouatta; species Alouatta caraya. The sequence goes on along the minus strand of CAUYUD010167350.1, from coordinate 10,371 downwards.
TGACTCTCTTTTCTCTGAAACAGTTTCTTTACTTGGCTTTCAGCACAAACTCTTTCTTCATTTTCCTTCTCCTCATTGGGCATTCCTTCTCAGACTCCTTCACTGGTCCAGCCTTTTCTCTCTGACCTCATCCCCAGAGCTTAGCCCTCAGGCCCCTTCTCTTCCTTATTCACCCTCTTGGAGATCTCACCTGGTTTCATAGCCTTAAATATCACCAGAAGCTGCCGAATGTGCACCTCCAGCTCAGACTTCTCTCCTGAACTCCAGATCTTTCTCTTTTTTTTGAGACAGAGTCGTCCAAGCTAGAGTGCAATGGCGCGATCTCGGCTCACTGCAACCTCTGCCTCCCAAGTTAAGTGATTCTACTGTCTCAGTCTCCCGAGTAGCTGAGATTAAATCCAGCTGCCATCAAATCCAGCTAATTTTTGAATTTTTAGTAGAGACAGGATTTTGCCATGTTGGCCAGGCTGGTCTTGAACTCCTGGCCTCAAGTAATCTGCCAGCCTCGGCCTCCCAAAGTGCTAGTATTACAAGTGTGAGCCACCACCCCTGTTCGAACTCCAGACCTTTATCCAGCTGCCTGCTTCATATATCAAACTTAACAAGTCCAAACTTGGACTTCTGTTCTTGCCTTTGAAGCCGTCTCCACTCCCAGTCTGCACCCCCTCAGTTGATGGTGACTCTATTCAAACCCTTTAGAGTCTTTCTGGACTCCTCTTTCTTTTTTTCTTTTCTCACATCTGAATCTTGTCAGCTTCCTCTTCAAAATATATCCTGAGTCCAACTGCTTCTCGCTCCCTCCACCGCTGCCACTCTGTTGCAGTCCATTGTCATCTCTCCCTTGGATTGCCACCTTCACTGCCTCATGACAGTCTCACTGTCACCCAGGCTGGAGTGCAGTGGAGCGATATCGGCTCACTGCAACCTCAGTGATCTTCTCATAGCCTTCTAGTATAAAGTAATTCTCTCTCTTGACCTATCATAGCTGTCCAGGTACCATTTAAACAACAACAAAAAAAAGGTGACCATTTAGACAATTTATGAGTTACTTCCAAAAAGCAAACACATGGAGACAAAAAATATATATAGGCTAGTGAGCACAATTAATTCCTATACCAAGTTATAAATCCTTGCAATTTCTCATTCCTTTAGGTTCATAGAAGTCAGAAGGCTTCGGGTTGAGGAAAGCCAGGAATATGAAAGCCAAGGTCAGCTTTTAAATTACATTTAACATGATCAGAACTAAACTTTTGCCCGGGAGTTTTCTCAATAACAAAGGTGAGCAATTCCACCTTTAAAGGCATTTTTGGGTCTACTCCACAGCTTTGATTGCACTGTACCCTGTTTTCCTCAAAATTAAATTTCACATTTGTAAATGTTGATCAATAAACTAGTCCCACATTCCCAGATTCCATGCTCAATCCTGAATGGCCCATGGGGACACTGTAAATTGTGAAGTTTATAAGGATCCTGTTTCTTCTGCCTTCCTTTAAAGGATGGTGTTCCACTAAGATTCATCTTTCCATCTTCCACACTCTTATCATAATTTACGTATGTCCCATGGGTGATCTTGCCCACTTTTTCCCATATGCTCATGACTCTCAACCCTCTACCTATCTCTAGCTCAGGCCTCTCTCTTGAGCTTCAGATCCATATATTCCTGGATGAACCATTCTCAAACACATCATGCAAATACGGAGTTCTCTGCCAAATGTACACCTCTTCCTCCCTTTCATTTTCCTTACTGGTGCCAAGATCCATCTAATAATTCAGGCCAAAAACCTGAGCATGGTGCTATAAGATCACAAAGGAGACTCCAGGGATAGCAACAATTTGCTACAGGGTAGGAATGCAGGAGGGCATTCCAAGTGACATAATGTAACTATAGAGATGCCAAAATGAGAAAAAGCATGGTATGTGTGCTGTTAGTCAGGATAGAACAGGATAGGCTGAGGTAACAAATAAAATTCCATAATCTCAGTGGCTTTTTTCTCATTAAAAATAACATCTTATGCCAATTGGTCAGCTTTCCTGCAAGAGAAATTCAGGACCCAGCCTGCTTCCATTTTACAATCCACTGAGTTAGTTTTGCACATCCTGGCATACAGAGAAGGGAGAATAAGCATGAAGAATTCAGACCCCCTCTTAGTTTTCTTGAACCACAATGCCACAACCCTCCGCTCACTTCCTGTAGTCAAAAATTTGGTCAGTATTCCAACCTAGCTGCAAAAAGTAACCAGGAGATGTCTTCTCATCTGTCTAGGAAGGTGAAATAAGGTAGTGAACACATAGCATTTCCCACACAATGACATGTTTAGGAAACTGTAAGAAGACTGGCATACCTGGAAAACAATGGGAATTGTGGGTCGGGGGGTGTAATATGTGTTGTGGAGAGATAGTAGGTAGACAGTGCTAGGAGACATAGGAAGGTAGGTACCATGGCCAATGTAACTAGAAGGGCTGAATGGGATCAAGAGCCTGAGTGCCATGCTGAGGATAGCACGCCAGTTCAATGGGAGTTTAAAGATAGGAAGAGAGCAAAGACAGGGAGAGGTGGTCAGTGGAGAATCCTAAAGCCCCAACTTCTCAAACTGAGAGCCCCAAGTAAAGGATCAGCTCTTGCTCCAGGACCAGCCTGAGGTTTCAATTGCTTTTAGAATCCATGGAGTGCAGACTGGGATCTGAGACTCTGACCTAAAAACGTGCCCCAGCTGATCTGTATTCTGGTTTACACTCAGCCATCTTCAACCAGGCCTGTCCAATCAAAATAGTAACACTAATAACTAGCATGTACTAAATGGTTACTATACACCAGGTGCTATTCAAACATGTTTTATGAGGTCATGTGATGTGTGACAATATTTCTGTCAATATACTACTGTGGTCCCATAAGAGTATAATATTGTATTTTTACTTTTTCTATGTTTAGATAAGTTTAGATACATAAATACTTACCAGTGTGCTACAGTTGCCTGCACTATTCAGTATTGTAACATGCCGCACGAGTTTGCAGCCCAGCAGGAACAGGCCATATCGTATATCCTAGGTGTGCAGAAGGCTACACCATCTGAATCTGTGTAAGTACACAGTATGATGTTCACACAACCACATGATTTCCTAATGACGCATTTCTCAGATCTTAAGCAATGCGCGACTGTCACATGACTGTACATAATTCTTTATTCTCAGACCAAACCCATGAGGTAGGTGATATTGGTATCTCTATTACGCAGATAAAGAAATAGGTGCAAAAAAGGCTAACCTGCCACATTCATGGCGCTTTTAAGTGGTCAAGTTAGAATCTGAATCCAGGATGTCTGGCTTTTAACTAGACGTAAGTTAAAAGTGCTATCGATACTATTAAGTAAAGAATGAAGGAGAGGAAAGACTGAGACAACATGGTTTCATTATCTTTAAAGGAAAAAATGCAAGTAGCAGTTGTAATCACTAAGAAGGGAGAAGAAACAGTCTCCATTGTAGAGAATTGCAAAGGAGGCGCCACCAGAGAATAAAAAGCCTTCGACTATTCACACAAGGGTTATTTGTTTCTTAAAAGGAAGACAGACTCCTAGAGAGGATAGATACGTCTGAATTTTTCTCAGTGGAATTTCACTTGCCCTGGCAGGTGGGTTGCAGGGAAATCTGAGGCCCCTCGAATTATACCTCCTGGGCCCTGCCTCAGAAAAGTACATTCGTCTCGGTAGAGCCCCTCCCACAGACGCACAATGTGGCCATCTCGAGCTGGCCGGAGGCTAGACATGTAGTCACACAAAATGAGAACTGTTTCCTTGCGTGCAGCTGGCGCGCGCTTTCCGCTAGTTGCAGCTGCCTGCAGCCCAGCGTGCTGGGGGGCCACGCCCTCAATGAATATTCATGACCACCTTGTGCTCAGAGGCTGGGATTTCAAAGCCCCTGTAGGGATTTGAAGGGGCGTCGGAGCTTCCTGATAGGGAGTTAGAAGGGAAGAGGGAGCCAGGCTTTGTCTGGGCTTTCTTTTGAGGACTACAAAGAGGAAGGGTTATATAGAAAGTCAAGTCCCGGGTTGCTAATCTAAGCTAGGTCAAGTCTGCAGTGAGAGCTAGCTCCCTCCTCCTTGTAATTTATCAAATCTTTCAGTGTCCTTCCACACAGACAACGTGCAATTACTGGTGTTTCGCAGACTAGCCCTGGGAAGCATGAAAACAACCAAGAGTAGGCTTTTAGCTGGGTTGTAAGTACTTCATAACTCTTATCCAGTTAAACGTCTGCGATGACAACTCTCCTTCCTCTCTCTCACATGTTTCTGTGCATGCATTTTAATTTGCACACATTCTTTACCTAATTTATGAGTTTTAGATATGTCAGTCTGTCATGAGCTAGAAACTTAAAAAAAAAAAAACTTTAAAAATGCATATGCCCTTCGGTCTAGTTGAGACACTAAGTATTCACCATATTTATTAGTACTCATGTTTGGCTATTATTTTTGTTAATGGAGACATTTCCCAGCACAGAACATCTTAAAGAGTAGATAGTTCCCAAACGCATTTCATTGCCTTGTTATACAAGGTGGGCTTTTGGGTAAGTGGATTCACTGTCTTTTGTTGTTGTTGGGGCCATGAAAGTGTTTACTTTAGAATCCACTTAAGAGACATTACTGGAACTTTATTGAGTGCCTCTATTCCATTAACCCCTCCATTAAGAGAGAGGCTCTGCTTTTTACCTACAAATTGGAAATGGAAGAAATAACGTTGGGAGGAAACCAAAGAATTAGCAGGAATACATTGTGAAAGCATTTAGCTACCTTAAATGAGGGCAAACCCCTCCCCTACCCCACTTCCACACCAGAGAACTGAACAAACAGGCAGATATGAGGGTAGAACCACTGTGAGCAGCCCACGGGATTTTATGTGAAATAGGACAGGGATCCAACAAAGGACATAAACAAACGTCCCCATAAACTTGGATTCTAGGAATTATAGACAGACACATGTGCCATCAATCCCCAGCAAAGTTCTAGATTGGACAGCTAAGCAAGCAGCTAGTGGCACTTTGAAAAGGTGACTCCTAAGAATCAGTAAGAGTTCACCAGGAACTGGTCAAGACAACTTTATTTCCTTTTTATTTATTTTTTAAAAAACAAAGTGCTTGACTTCATCACAATGCCAAAAACAAAGAACATCTTGACAAACTTTTTTTTTTTCTGTGATGGATCTGGTATTCAGAATTGCTAAATTGAGTATCTGATAGCTATATTAGTCCATTCTTGCATTGCTATAAAGAGATATTTGAGACTGGATAATTTAAGAAAAGAGGTTTAACTGGCTCATGGTTCCTCAAGCTGTACAGCGGCATCTGCTTTTGAGGACCCCTCAGAAAGTTTACCATCATAGTGGAAGGCAAAGGAGAAGCCAGCATCTTACATAACCAGAGCAAGAGGAAGGGGAGAGGGAGGTGCTACACACTTTTAAACAACTAGCCCTCATGAGAACTCTATCAGGAGAAGAGCATCAAGAGGCTAAACCATTCTTGAGAAATCCACCTCCATGATCCAACCACCTCCCACCAGGCTCCACATCCAACATTAGAGATTACAATTCAACATGAGATTTGGGTGGAGACACAGATCCAAACCATATCAGTAGCCAAAAGAGAATAGACTTTAGAGCCAGAAGGAACTGGGTTTGATTCCAGGCCTTGCAACTTAGTAGTTGTGTGAGTAGATTGGACATCTCTGAATCTCAGTTGTCACAACTGCAAAATTAGAACAGACTATCTGCTTCATAGCTATTAAAGAAAATACAGAGTATGCATCATAGGTACTCAAGAAAGGGCAATCATTATTAATATACAATTCAAAAGGTAAAAATTCAAACATAAACTCAGGAAGGAGAAGAGCTGAATTGAATAGTTCTTACAGAAAGAATTTTTTAATTTATCAAAAGCTCAATATGAAATAACAAAGTAACATGATTCAGGTGCAAACTGAGACTTATTAATGTTAGTACATGGAAGCCAAAAGTAAAGAGTCCCAGTTAATTTTAATTTGTCAGATCCTATCTGAAATTCTCTGCCCCTTTTTGGGTAGCACACCTGAAAGGGAGCAAGGAAAAATTAAATAACATCCAGTATGATGTAAGACCCAGGAACCACAATATCTGAGAAACAGTTGAAAGAAATGGTGGTTTTTATCTAGAAGATATTCCAAAATGGCTATCTTCTGATATTTGAAGAGCTATGATGTAGAATAGGTATCAAATTGGTTTGTATGGCTCTCAATGGTAGAATTAGGAGAAATGATTAGACGTTGCTATGAGATAGACTTTGGACTCAAACATGTAGAAGAGCTGTTCAATAATGCAGTGAGCATTCCTGAAAAATAGCAAGCTCACAATTACTGAAAGTATTCCTGCAATGAGTAGAATCCAGCTGTCAAGAATAGTGTAGAAGAGATTATGGTGTATGACTAACTCTAAGACTAGGCACTGGATAAGAGTGGCCTAGTCTTAGATTAGGGTTAGTCATACACCATATACATCCCACCACCCCTAGCAATGGGAGGCTGTGACTAGTCAATGACAGCTATCTTCCCTGCTGAGCTACACTCAGCCTCGCAATCCTTTTCAATACAATGCTCCAAACCATCCCTACCAATTTATCAGAGTTGACAACCCACCCAACCCAGATGATCCCTTAGTGTCTCTAAGATCCTATCTTAATCATTTCCCCCAATAGCATGTCTATAAAATATGTTTATAAATTAACTAGAAAGAAAGTCATAGTTAAGCACAAAATAGTTCAAGGTATCTGTGTATGTATGTGTGTTTACGTCCGTATATGTGCATATATGTGTGATAGTAGATATATGGCTACTCCAAAACAGAAATCTTACGGGGAAATAACATATTGGCCACTGGAGCCCTTAAATTGTGAATCTCATTTGTGACATGCCAATAGTTAATGACATTGCTTTCTCCTCCACAAAAATTCCAACCTTTTGCTACCCTATTCCACCCCTTATACAATTTCAAACTTATTTTGTAAGTTGTAACTTTTGGAGCATCACAGACAGGTTGGTAGAAAAGAAGATAACATGAGGAATTGGCAGAGATAGTGCCAGAGTACTTGTAAACTCTCAAGAAAAGGGAGAATTTTTATTAGTAAGCAGAAGTGACCAAAGAGAAGCCAATAAGAGACTAAATTACAGTGTCCAAAGGTATTAGCAAACTTAGATTCCAAACTAACGGATGGCAGCAGGAGGTACTCCTGGAAGGAGTCTTGGTTGAAGACAGGTAGGTGGTAGCTCATATTTTGGCTCCCTAGCTAACAAGAAGAACAAAAATTCCAGTCTAACTCCCAAGGAGAGGGAAGAAGGTGCAAAGACAATTCAGTGAAGAAAAGATAGTCTTTTCAATAAATAGTGCAGGAATAATTGGATATCAGGATGCAAAAACAAGACTCCTGAATCCTTCTCTTTCACCAATTAGAAAATTAACATGAATCATAGACCCAGACACAAAACTTATAACTATAAAACGACATTTTCTTTAAAAAATTAAGGTATTTAAATTTCAAAAGTGACTCCCTTTAAAGAAAAATATAAGTAAGTATATACAAGTGGGATACAGATATGCAAAAATTATGAAGTCTGCACTCCTCCACTGCCCTTTACCACACTGCCTCCGAGGGCTGAGAGGTACCATAGCCCCAGCCAGGCAGTATGGTGTTTGTTTAATAAAGAACTCAGTTTCAGGAGGAAAGTCTGTGCAAACCAGGAAACTCTGCCAGAATCTCATCATGTGGGCATGGGAAACTCTGTTGGATGAGGATGAGGGGAAGCTGCCATTTGCAGCCCAGTGTTTCCCCAGACTCCCAGGATCTCAGGTTTAGGAGACAGGAGCATGAATCCTAGTTGTCACTAGTCAACACTTGTGCAGCTACTTTTCAGCAGCCTGGCCTAAACATAGTGGGCTCAGCTGGGCAGGCAAAAACCTGAAAAGTAAACGTCTCAGCATCTGCAACTAAGAGAGCCAAGTAAGGTAGGAGGAAGGTATGTGCTTCTCATCTCATGTCTTAAATTCTTGGACATTAAATTATGATGTCAGTTACAACATTTTCCTTTATTCAAATCAGACTCTAGTATGTTGATAATTCTTTTTCTTTTTTTTTGTGATGGAGTCTTGCTCTGTCATCCAGGCTTGAGTGCAGTGGTATGATCTCGACTCACTGCTACCTCTGCCTCCCCAGTTCAAGCAATTCTCCTGCCTCAGCCTCCCAAATAGCTGGGATTACAGGTGCCCACCACCACACCCAACTATTTTTGTACTTTTTTGTACAGACAGGATTTCACCATGTTGGCCAGGCTGGTCTCGAACTCCTGATCTCAAATGATCCACCTGCTTCAGCCTCCCAAAGTGCCAGGATTATAGGTGTGAGCCACCACGTCTGGCCCAATGTCAAGAATTCTAAAAGAAGATACGTAACAAATTTTTTAAGAGATCCCCTGACAATTGATTTTCTAAGAAAGTAACAAAATATTCTTCCTTCTTTACCCATGAAATCTAAGACATATAAAGGCAATATGTGGTAATGCTTAAAAGCATTATCTATGGTGTCAGGTTGTCTGGGCTCAGGTTCTAGCTCTGCCTCCTAATACCTGTACCTAATACCTAATACCTCCTAATACCTAAGCTTGGCCAGGGTTCCTAAGCTCTCTGAACCTTAGTTTCCTCTTCTGTAAAATGAGGATTTCACCGCCCAACACACACAAAAAAGGAAGTGTTTATTTCAAGGTACATTTAGCACATAGTGACCCAGAGTTACAGAGCAGGGAGGGGTGTTGAAAATCATCTAGAATCTCTCTCTTATCTGTTGTACTAGTATAGAAAGGCCCAGAGACATTGGTATCTTACCCAACATCTCATAGCTAAATTAGGGGCAGGCCCGTTTTTCAGAAATTGAAGTACTGTCATTTTTCATTTTAGCTTCCTTTCCTCTCTTGGTGTCTGGTATCATTTCCTTGGTACCTCCTCTTCTTATGCCAGACTGACAACAACTTGCACCATATTTTACTCTATGATTTTCCCTGGCTTCACTGTGACCCCATACCCTTTAGCACTCCTACATTGTGAAAGCTGAATGCCATCTGTCATTAGATCAGTGCACAATGGTCCCTCAAGAGCTTGGTAAATGTCTTTTCTATAAAGCATCCTTCTCCTTTACGTATAATGCAATGTTATAATTTAACTTTCAAGATCTACTCAGGGTACAAGGAATGATAAGACAGGTCCATACATAAACATTCTCCCCCCTGGGCAGTATGACTATAAATATACCACAATGTGCCCTTCTTGAGCTAACAACAAATTACCTAATGATCTTCCACTTCCAGGCTTTTAAGAGCCCTTCTCCCAGAAAGAAAAGATAATGCATTGGTTTCTACATTGTTTCTTTAAATTATGGGCCGAAGCTACCATTCTGAAAAGATTATCTAGTCACACAAGCTAATTCAGGTGGGAAATCTCCTTTGCCTTCCTGATGATTTTCCCAAAGTCTACAGGGTAGAGTCATAAGCTACAGCAGGTTTTACTAATAACAGCTAACCAGAAGGACAAGCTATTTGGAAATTAGGTCACATCTTAGGGCTTTCTGCCAAACTCAAATACAAGAATAGTAACATCTTTGCCAGAATATCTTTGAACACAAAGAACAATGACAGATAATGTGGTTCTGCTGGGAATGCTGAACGGCTGGATTCCTTGTGTATAGGATGTCTTGGAGTAACCAAAGGAAAGAGGTTGAGGGGAATGCTTTCAATATCTGCATTTCCAAAATAGACTTTTCTATACAAGATTTATTATATTTTATATTTCCTGCACCTAAAATGCCTGGTATGGAGTAGGGGATTCAAATGTACAGAACAGAGGAATGAATGATTTTCTTTCTTTTCTTCTGTTATCCCCTTCGCATACTGCCTCAGAGATACATGTAAATAAGAACAAGCTTTATCAGTGAAGAGCTCAGACTCTCCCTTTTGGTTCTATTGCTGGTGTTTGTGGGACATTTATTCAGGGCTCTGTGTCATCAAGGGGCCTTTAAGCGCCCAGCACTCTGCCCTTATCTCACACCTGTCCTTTCTACCTTGAGGAGGAATTCTATCAGGGAAAAGAGTTTAAAGTCCTACCACGGGAAGCACCTGGGAGCCTGTTAAAAATGTAAAATCTGGCCGGGCACGGTGGCTCATGCCTGTAATCCCAGCACTTTGGGAGGCCGAGGCGGGTGGATCACGAGGTCAAGAGATCGAGACCATCCTGGTCAACATGGTGAACCCCGTCTCTACTAAAAATACAAAAATTAGCTGGGCATGGTGGCACGTGCCTGTAGTCCCAGCTACTC